>OZ038386.1:54736855-54866855 GCA_964036045.1 Eutreptiella sp. 'Long Island Sound 2002'
GCTTGTATGTGTGAAGAAGGAAAGGCATGGGAAAACAAATGTTGAGCACCACAAGAATAATGGTGTAAAAGCATGAAAAATATGCAAAAGGTGGCTTATGTGAGCTCCACATCCACCACAAAGATGCAAGAGGTACCAAGCATTGGTCCCCACCACGTTTACACCAATGGCACAAGCTAGAAAATGCATACACAAAGATTTTTTTTTTGATTTTTTACGAGAACTCGAGTCAATGGACCCCCCGTGTGCGTGTCAATGGACCCTCCCCTTCGAAAGAAGAAACATGGCCCCCCTTGCCAATGGCCCCCCCCTCTCGAAAGAAGAAACATGGCCCGGGCCATTGACACCGGGGGGGGGGGGTACCATGCACCAGAGTAACCGCAGGCACAGGTCCATGTCCTGCCTATGGGGCACACGATTATTGGGCAGTGTGATTCAGTTTCACTTGCAATCTGCGGCGAAATGCCTTCTTGGGACGTGTACGTGCGGCCTTGTTTCAGCATGGGACTGCCTAACCGTTATTCTCCCTGACCTGTGCTGTGCTCGCGCAAGGGGAAGGGCGGGTTGGAAGGAGTAACGATAATTTCTTTCCTGAAAATTCTGTCATCCGCTGACGCTCATGGGATCTGCCCTCATTGAAATTCGCATTCGCTGCACCTACACAATCAATGTGACCAACACACACAGCTGCAAAGTCACGAACAACTGCCCAGGACGTAATTTCTCATGGACAAAATACTTTTTTTTAAAACACCAGGCCTGTCCTGAGTAGCAGAAAGGCGCTCGGGCTTGCTGCCCAGTCTCTACACCAGTGCTGCAGGGCGCGGTGCTGTCACGCAACAATCCTTTGCATTCGTGATCCCCCTTTTTCCCACTACAGTGGGCTTGCATGGTGGGATGAGCGGGCTTTCAAGTCCTCAGTATCGTTGGCACGTAGATGTGGATTTCCCAATAACGACAATGTGGCAAGGAGGAAGGATTTTGATAAAGTCCCTCACCACAGACTAAGGTTTGCAGGCAGAGGAAAAGGGTCCCAAGTCACCCCAAGTGGGTAAAATTTTTTGTACAAAGATTTTACCCGCAACGTACAAATCTCAAAGTAACAACGTAACACGACAATTGTTTTGAGGGGTATGCACTGGAAACCCCCCACAGAAATAGGGGCAGGAGAGCCCCACAGGGGTGATAAAGGGTACCCGAGGTACATGACCGGGGGATGTTGGTGCACACACACCATTAACACATACACCGTGAACACAAGAAAGGGCTGGTGTCCTCTACCCCACTTGCAACATAGACAGCGGAAATGGTAACACACGGGTGCACCCGTAGTTACTGGTGGGGCAGGTTGCGGAGGTTCTGGGCATGGGCCCCCTGACCTGCGACGTCGCTCCCTGGCGACTGGAAACCCCTCCATTTCTGCTTTATCCTCATCACGATCTGCCTGCCTTGCACTACACCATGTGCTGTCTGTACTCCCACCCCCGCCTTGTATAAGCCACACCCTTGTCCAAGCCACAGCGGGCGTAGGGACCGTATTAATTTGGTGCCCAATTTAATTCGGTACAAATGTAGTGCAGCCACATAAGATATGGGTTTGGTGACAAACTTGCCAGCTACATAGGATACATGGATACATTTTTTGGTGAGTGTTTGCCCACTTGAACCCACATAGCTCTGATTTTGGGTATATTTGTGCACTATATTCCCCTTTCTTGCACCAGCTCACCGTGCAATCTTCTCTTTCGGCGTCTACGGCCTTGTCCAAGCTACCCCAGGCCTAGGGACCGTATTAATTTGGTACTTTGCCGTAGCTTTTACAAGCGAGGGGGGGGGTACATGGTGTGGTGGGCCAGCCAATATACCACACCCCCACGTCCAACACATGCATTGAGAACATGTTTGGGGTAGAAAGGGAGTAGTAGGGGGGGTTCTGCTGACTCCTGACGTTGGCATCGGCCACGGTGAGCCCTTCCCCCCATTGTCTTCCGTTTTTTGTGTTGTTGGTCTTCCTTCTCATATGATGTCCAAGGAACAACGATGTCTCTGCACACAGAAAATTTACCTGCACTCATTGACAGCAGGTTGTTGGTCACAACAGCAATCTCTCTTTTGCGAAATGCAGAGTTGGCCATGATGGGACAAGGCCATGATGGGAGATTTTTGTTTCAGGCTAGAGGTCAAGGACTGGGTCAAACAGTTTGGCATGAAGATTGGAAACATCGAGTCAGACACAGCCCTTTCAGGACACCTTGGGGAAGTCCACAGGCAGGCGTGTGTGCTTTTCTAGGCCCCGCCTTTCCCTTGTGGAGCAAGTGACCCTTCTCAAGACATGGTTCCTTTTCACAATCCCATTTGCCGCCGAGGTCCATTTTCGTTCTGATACCACCATTTGTGCCCTGCAACAAACATAGGGGGAACGTTAGCGCGCCGGGCGCGTGCCAGGCATCTTTTTGGACCCGTGCCCCTCTAGTGGCCTTTTAGGGGGTGCACTAAGGGGGCGCACTTAGCGCAATGCAGCTATTTGGGCGCATGGCTGTACTAGAGACCCACACTTTGAGATACTAGGAGCATCATGGTGGCCCCTAGCGTAGGTTTTGACTTCTGATTTTGTCCCCTTTGTTGGGGACCCCCCGAGAATGCAGGGGTGACGTAGCATTTCCGCCCTCTTTTGGGCCCCAACCTTCCGGTGCTATTGAGGAAACCGGGACAATCTTTGAATCCACGCTTTGTTGAGCAGCTGTTTGCTCAGTTGTGGAATTGGGGTTTGGTTAGGAACATCTGGCGTGGCGGCCCCAATGAGTTGCACCAGTCAGTCCGCATTTTGTTGCATTTCACACAGTTTTGCATCCGGAGGCACGTCCGTCACCCCCCCTACGGACCACGGGAGCATGTCCCGCCTCAGGTTTGGACTGACCAAAGCAACTCGGTCGCCACGCAAGATGAGGCAGAGGATGAGGCGGAAGTGTGTGTGTTGTGTTGCCAACGGCGCTCCACCGTCGCAGTTTGTGATGAGTGTAAGGAGCACTATTGTAATGAATGTATTGACACCCACACTTGTGGGACCAATGTTGTTTGTTAAGTACACTACAAATGCCAGTTGGAGTGGTTGAATTCATAGCTATTGCTTTATTATGCAACGTGCTTTGTAGGGAAGGTGGGCAGTGCAATGTGGTCTACTTGGGGGGCTTCTCCATGAGAGGGTAAATCTGGGGCTGAAGTCGGGATAGTTAATAGAAAAGTAGCGCGCCGGGCGCGCGCCGGGCAAACATTCCCCCATATCATGTAGCCCTCGGTACCTACCGCTGGGACAGTGCAACCCGTAGCCGCACAAATTGGCGTGGATCGGGACCGGCGGCAACTCCACCCCATGGGGCACTCTCAGTCACTGTGTTTCATGTCTGAAAATTCAGCAGCAGAATGCATGTGAACGCATTCTGCAAAGCACATGGACTACTGACTGGAATAGCAATGCAAGGGGCAGACTACTGACTGGAGGTGTCTTGAATAGGAATGCAAGGGGGAGCCTTGACGCGTGACGCAACTATTAGGGCAACTGGGTGCAACCCGGCAGTGGAAGGTGCATAGTGGAAAGCGCGAAATGGTGGCAGATGGCAGATGCAGAAATGATCCGGTCGTTTCGGGGTGGCCACCTCAAAAGGTGCGTGCGGCGAAAGTACTCCTTAAAAGGCCAGATGACTCACCGTCCCTCTGGCCCCCTCCCCCGTTTTGCAGCTGCATCTTTGGCGATGCTCCGGCTCGATTCCTTCGAGTTCTCCGACAGTGAAGATCTCGACATCATACAGAAGCCTCGGGCCCCGGTCACATCATCACCATCGCCACCAAAGGCACGACTATCCAAAACCGACAGACACTGGGCATTGCACGGCGACGCTGGCACCAGCTCGAGCTCTGACGACACGCAGCCCAGACCCAGGCCCACGGGCGCGCCCTCTCGGCCGCCCCAACGGCGGGCCACAAAGGTTGCAGATGCCACAAGCTCCAGCAACGATGACGCGAGCCCGAAGTTCAGGCCCCACGCAGCACCTGTCGTCTGGACTGCGTCGGCGGTCTACGTATCTTCGGACGATTTCTCGACTTCCGCTGACGAGGACTTGTGCCCCAAAATACGGCTCAAACCAACGACATGTGCAGCGTCCAAAGCGCTGGTCGCCCTGGATTTATCGAAGGTGCATGGATTCCAGGACTGCGGAGATCGACGCAGATCACGACGTCCCGATGGTGTTTCCAAATCCAAATCTGTGCCCAAGCCCAGGCCGAGGCCAAGGCGCAGGCCCAAGTGGGATCTCCCGGTCATGACCACATTGGTGTGTCATGTGTGCCGATTCCGGTGAGGCTCCCATTTGATTGTGAGGGCACGTACCATAGTGGGTCCCCCCCCCCCCCCTTTTCACTACACGTAACCCCCCCACCCCTCCCCTGGCTCCCTGCAGCCATTTGCAAACCTGGAACTCGCAGTTCGAGCAGAGATCGTAATGAGAACATGGCTTTGCTCCCTGGGTGCTGTGTAAGACCAAGAAATGGTGACAGAAAGATCCCTCCCCCTTCCTCTAAGTGTTGGCGGTCTCATCGACGGTTGACCAAGGCACAGTGGCGCATCACAGATGACATGTTGCGTGCTGCCATGTGCAAGGGAAGGGGATGCCTTTGCATGCAGTGCCATGTTTTTCTACTGCCGGAGATACCGGGCCCTATTTTCAGGCTTTTTTCAGGCATAACACGGTGCTGCTGGAGCAAACGGGGGTTTCAAGGGTCCCGAAATGCAGTGCGGTACGTCTCTCCCCTACGGGGACACTAGATGCAGCTCTCTCGCTCTTGGAGACCCAATATGGCAGGTGGACTGTTCTATACTCTGTGCACATCAACTTGGACAGTTCTGCTTGCAGCAATGACAACAAATGAGATGCCACATCCTGGTGTGTGGGGCCGGGAGAGCAGTTAAAACGACGCGATATGGCCAATATGGCAGGAGTTATGCAGAGAGAGAGGGAGGGAGAGAGGGAGAGAGGGAGGGAGGGAGGGAGGGAGGGAGGGAGGGGTTTACCCCGGTGTTGGATTTCAATGTGGTATCATCAGATATCCCCTCACGGCCCGACGAGGGGTCATGGCCAGACGAGGAGTACCGCGCATTTAAGCCAGTCTGACTGCTGTTGCACCATTGATTTGCATGTCCAAGGAGCTGCTGATTCACGGGTTTTCTTCGGGGGACGCATGCCTGTGATGCGCCACCGCCCATGCGTCCATTGGGGGCATGGGGGAGGGGTGGCGTGCCGCGTGCGTGTTGTGTCGAAGCGCTTGTCTCAAGACAGGCACACCCATCTTTCCCGTGTCTTGCCCGTCATTCGACAATGGCTGGCGGTAACCGACCAGCCTTTACGGAAACCCCCCCCTTGTCCTTGATCAGTCCTGCTGTGACTGAATGGAGTCGTGGCCTTGTCCAAGAAAACGGGCCTGTGTGGAGTGCATTACCTTGGGGTCTCATGTTATTGATCCTGATGAGCAGACGTGAGGGAACACCATCGCTGAGTCACTCGGCTTCTGTTGTCATATGGCATTCCGGTCGTCGCTGCTGCCCCCTCTTGTTCCAATTTCCAGCCGGTCGATCGTTTTGCTTCGTCGGAGGGTCGCTGCACGTCTGACTGTATTTGACTGCTGAGAGACGAGGCGAGCAGTAGTCCCCTGCACCTGCCCATTCCCTCCCTCCAACTGATTGCTTGTTCCGTATTCAGAACAAGGCCGTTTCGGGGCTTGGCCTGCTGTCCAGGCTCAGCCGAGACGAGCTCACGTGCCTTCTGGGGTATCTCCCGGTGTCATCCCTCCTGGACGGCATGCTGGTGTGCCGGCAGCTGCGGGAGACGGTCTGTGGCTCGCGGTTGTGGTACCAGTTCGTAAGCAAACTACTTGTGGTCCCTCCGGAGGAGAAGACTGTGGCAGGTGTGCTCCAGGGCGCCAGGGCCTGGGATGGTGCGAGACGCCAAGGCATGTGAGCTCACCAGACACTCTCAATCAGTGCCAGGGCTGGCGCGCATTGCTGGGGGGCCTTCCTTCCCCACCCATTGCCCACAGCACCCCACGATGGTGTACAGCATGTAGCCCCTGCAACAACATGAGAGGACACGTGAGCTTTCCAAACAACACAAAGCCATTAGGCTTGGCACGAGGGGTAGACCAAGCGGGTAGTGAACAGAGCAGGTCCCCCAGCCTGAGAGCTCATACTGTACTCATCGAACCTGTTGAACCTGTTGAGCCGGGGAAAAAAACCAGCATGCAGCCCCTGCACAGGGCTCCACAAAGCAGGAATGGCCACGGCCAAGCTACCACTGAACTGACATAATCACCGGCAGCAGCGGAGCCTCTAGCCCTGTTGGCACCAGGGACGCCCAACCACATCACCCAGCAGGGATGTACTGGCAGGATCCAGTGTCGTCACACCCAAGATCTATGCTCCCTGAAATGCTTTCCTTCCCGACATTCAGCCCTGCGGCGATGCCCATCCCACTGTGCCTCTTCTGACGTTTGACAGACAACTGGATGGCGATATATAAGGCCACGCGATATTGGTATGAGAATATGGAACCGCAGCAGCAGCTCATCGCGCGTGCATGCGACGCCAGTTCCACAGACACCCCGGAGCAGAGCATCGTGGCTACACTGGGGCCAAGGTGTGTGCACGGGGTGCCAAGGGGCGAACTACGTGGCCACGGGGGGGCCGTCTCCTCGGTCCGGGTACGCGACTCCCCCCCCCCCCCCCCTCCGGGCCCTCCGGGCCCACTTAGTTACCAAGGGTCAATGGCTACTAGCCATACATAGGGTGGCGCCGAAGGCGCCCGAAAATTTTGTCCCCTTTGCTGGGGACCCCCGAGAATGCAGGGGTGATGTAGCATTTCCGCCCTCTTTTGGGCCCCAACCGTCCGGTGCTATTGACGAAACCTGGACAATCTTTGAATCCACGCTTTGTTGTGTGGTGCACCATGGTGACCCCCGGCTTAGGTTTCGAGTTTTGATTTTGTTCCCTTTGTTGGGGACCCCCGAGAATGCAGGGGTGATGTAGCATTTCCGCCCTCTTTTGGGCCCCAACCGTCCGGTGCTATTGACGAAACCTGGACAATCTTTGAATCCACGCTTTGTTGTGTGGTGCATCATGGTGACCCCCGGCTTAGGTTTTGAGTTTTGATTTTGTTCCCTTTGTTGGGGACCCCCGAGAATGCAGGGGTGATGTAGCATTTCCGCCCTCTTTTGGGCCCCAACCATCCGGTGCTATTGACGAAACCTGGACAATCTTTGAATCCACGCTTTGTTGTGTGGTGCATCATGGTGACCCCCGGCTTAGGTTTTGAGTTTTGATTTTGTTCCCTTTGTTGGGGACCCCCGAGAATGCAGGGGTGATGTAGCATTTCCGCCCTCTTTTGGGCCCCAACCGTCCGGTGCTATTGACGAAACCTGGACAATCTTTGAATCCACGCTTTGTTGTGTGGTGCATCATGGTGACCCCCGGCTTAGGTTTCGAGTTTTGATTTTGTTCCCTTTGTTGGGGACCCCCGAGAATGCAGGGGTGATGTAGCATTTCCGCCCTCTTTTGGGCCCCAACCGTCCGGTGCTATTGAGGAAACCGGGACAATCTTTGAATCCACGCTTTGTTGCTTGTGTTGTTTGTGTTGTTTGTTGTTTGTGTCCAATTCGCCGATACCGGCATCTGAAGATCCCTGCCTCGAGCTTTAATACCCGCTTAATTGCCGCTTCGTTAAGTTGAGGGCAAACGAGGACCACATGTGGTTTGAGTCTTCTGCACGATTGAGTGCGCTCACCTCTGAACTTCTTTTGAATCCTCCTGAGTTCGCTCCTACGATTGGTGTCCCTCCATACCCCAATCTCCCGATCTGTGCCATCAGCGATGCATCTTGTGCCGTGAAGGTGGGATCCGCCGCTCCTACCTCAGGCACATGCGCAGTGTGTAACCATGTTGTCCCCTTACACAGCATGCGGACTCATGTGGGGAGGCACATCTTGAGGGACGAGTGTGTTGCAGATGCATGCGGCTTTTGTGGAAGCAAGGAATGCACCACAGAATTGCTCCGCAATGGCCAGGGTAAGCTTGTTTCCGTCATCTTGACAAATTGTCCCTTGGAGCCCACTAACGTTCGGTGGGGGGCAATGGCGAAGGCTTCTGCACGCAATCCGTGCACAAACCGGCCAATGCATTGCACCTTGTGTAAGTCCACCGTATGGTTGTACGGGATGCAAATGCACTTCGATGCAAAGCATCCCGATGTCGCTCCCCCGGGTAGCCTTTGTGCCCCACCCTCGGAGCGGGATGTTGTCCTTGCTTGGACCGCGCATGATGGATGTAAGAAGAAAAAAACGGGAGACGATGCGCAACAGAACGAGGAGGCGGATGTGGCAATGGGCCCCCCTTCGGCGACCCCCCCTGCCAATGTTCCCAACCCCTCTTCGTCTACCTCCTCCTCCTCCTCCTCCTCCTCCTCCTCCTCCTCCTCCTCCTCCTCCTCCTCCTCCTCCTCCTCCTCCTCCTCCTCCTCCTCCTCCTCCACAGAGGCGTCATCCGGTGCAGAGCGCACACGCACTTTGGAGAGTGTAGGACAACGTAGGAAAGTGGAGTTGTCATGGACACGGCCCCGAAAGCGGCGAAATATAAGTGTCTCTGATTCCGACTCATCGTCGGAGGGAGAGCTTTTTAAGTGAGCCGTGGGCGAAATGGAAAAAAAAAGGGACGGAACGAGCTGTATTTGTGTATATGGCGAAGGAAAAAAAAACCTACTACTGTAGAGCAGTACTTGTGTGTACGGCGAAGGAAAAAAAAACTTATTGCATAGAGCAGTACTTGTGTGTACGGCGAAGGAAAAAAAAAACCTATTCCCATAGAGCAGTACTTGTGTGTACAGCGAAGGGAAAAAAAAAACTAATCGGGTGCCTTGTAGGCCTGGGCAACCTGCCAGGCACCCAGCTGCTCTCCGGTGTGACGGGCCGTGTCGGAGAGTGCAGCATATATATACGGCCCTCCCCAGGCAGGGGGTGTGGGCGCCTACAACCACCTTTTGCATTGGTGAGGAGGTAGAGTGGAGGCCTCCGTTGTTGTAGAGTAACCCCTTAGGCCACCGCGTCTCTGCCAAACTGAACTAGACCTCTGCTAAACCCCTCCCCTAGCCCCCCTCCCCCCCCCGGCAACTAGCAGCGACTAGCAAGTCCCTTAGAGAAGCCCTCCTCGGCGGCTAGCCCCCCCCCCCCAAAAAAGCCCCCCCCCCCCCCCCTAGGGGCCTTCGGCCCACTTCTACTGGGGGGGGGGAGTCGCGTCTAAAAGCGAGGAGACGGCCCCCCCGTGTACGTGGCTCTCGGAGCGCCGTCCGCACAGTGCGACCATTGGATGTGCAGGGGGACGCGGGGCACCCATCTTGTGGAGGAAGGCATTTTGGGCCCCGTAGCACAAGAGGAAGAAGGCTCTTGACAATGAAGTCTGCCCAAAGCGTGCGGACCAACACGGACACACCAAACTTCAAACAATCCGGGATTGGGCGGGGGTTGCCGCTTCCAGGAATTGACGACAGGGCGCCAGGCCACCCGCACACCAAAGACAAGATGCTCCTGGCTCTGGGGCTGGAGAGGGGGCGCGAGCTCAGCACATTGGAAAACCAGGCAAGCGGCATCAGAGGCCCGGGGGGGCGGCCGGGCCCGGTCCTTGTATGTGACACCCCCCAGCCCCCCCTCCCCCTGAGTTTTGAAAGATAGCGGTGCAGGGGCCGTGGCGCCAACAGCGCCAAATTATTTGTCCCATGCTTAGTCGAAGGGGGTACTATGCCTTGGGTCCTTAAGACCCTTAAGACTTTCTTCCTGGCAAAGACGAGAAATCGCTATTATTGCATACATACCTCTATACCCCCATGCCCCCAGACACACACACTCCCTTGAGGTATGCATGAGGTAGTAGTGGGTGGCGCGCACCCCCCCCCCCCCGCCGAGCTGCCAATTCACCCCCCCCCCCACCCTCCCGCCGACCCCCCCCCCGTCCCAACTCTACCCCCCCCGCAAGTTTTGGCAGATAGCTGGGGGGGGTGTGTCGCATCAGGACCGGTTGTAGTCGCCCCCCCCCCCCCCCGGGGTCAGAGGACCATCTCCCATGAGAAGGCCCACACTCGCATATGCACATGCACACACCTCCGCCCCACTGCTGCATAAGGGTCTCCCTCGCTAATAGTACGGCGTCCAGGACGATACAAGCCACATGCCCTCGCTAATATTACAGTCCGCACATGCAGACGCACGCGCGCATGAAGTCACGCATGCAGGCGCTCTCACGCGGCACGCACGCATGCACGCACGCCCCCAACATGTATACACCAGATGCAGACGAAAATGTTCCAGCCGGTGCATGGATGCCGCACATCACCGGGGGTTCTGAGGCGACCGGTTTTGGCTGCGTCTCATTCCAAAACATCTGGTTGATTGCCTCTGTCCGGCGCGTTTCTAATGGCGCGCGCATACACTACATCATCACTCTTGAAGCTACACTTCGGTTATGCAACGAACACCAGGCCAACAAACAGCGCACTTGAACACAAAAGGCTCCCTTCGCCCTGTGGCATACTTGAGGGAGTGCCCTTGCACTGCAAGTCCCAACCATTTTGCGAACCCTCCGCTCCTGCCACCCCCACCGGAAGGGGTGGTCTCACGTTGAGGCCTTACTTACCACGTTCGGTTTTGTGCCGGCAGCAAGTTCGCTTGAACGGCTGAACGCAGGCCTGGCATGCAAGTTGGACATTGCTCTGCGTGTTGTTTCCGGGTACTTCAGCGCATGATGGAATGGATTGCTCCCCCTCCCAGTGGGGCTGGGGGCCGGGAGGTATGGGCTGTAAGTGATGGGGCGTGGTCTAGCCAGCACGGCACGGCTGGTTGGGGTGCGGCGGTGCAGAGGTATGGGGGTGATAGACTGTCACGGGGAGGGGCTATGGGCAGCGTGGGGCACGGGGTGGATGACCAGGACAACACGCAGAGGGGTGGAGCAATTGGGCCTCATGCACATGGAAACACGGCGAGGCATGGGGTGGTCGACCTGAATGTAGAGGGGAGTGGGCTGCAAAAACCGTAAAACGACCCCCACAACAACCACGCACACACCCCAGTGCACCAACTACTGGGCACTGCTAACGCGAAACACCACAAGGAACGCAGGCCGCAGCGGCCGTCCGACGCAACATGCGAAGGGAAGAACGGGTGACTGTCCAGGACCCTGCAAAGAAACAGCAACCCGACGGAATGACACGGGGGGGGGGGCTACTGGGCTCCGCGAACGCAGAAACGACACCAGCAAGAGCGCCTGCTGCAGCGGCCGACAGAAAGCAGCGACCTGACGCAATATGCGAAGGGAAGAATGGGTGACTGTCCAGGGCCCCGTAAAGGAGCAACAACCAGACGGAATGTCACACGGGGGGGGGGGGGGGGGGGGCTGAACGCTGTTGCTGTTCTGCAGCCACCAGGAGTTCTGGAGCAGCACCGGAAGTGCCACGTCGGATTGTGACGAGTGGCTGGTCTACGAGTTGTCGGAGCCCGTGTGCCTTGTGCACCGCGTGATCCTGGTCTTCATGAAGGACTGCGGTCTGTACGGGACGTCTGGTCCCATCTTTGCCTCCAAAAAGGTCCGCTTCTCCTTCGGATTCGGCGTCGCACCTTCGGGTATGCCCCCCCCCCCCCCCCCGCCCGCGACCATGTCCGTGTGGAAGAGGCAGGAAGGGGAGGGAGGTGGGTGGCCGAGGAGTGCGCTTCGGGCAGCCCCGCGGGAGCTGACCACCCACGACCAGACACAGTCCCCCAAACTACTCACGCCTGCGCGGCCAAGCGCTCTCTATTGCATTGTTTTGCGTGTTCGTGCTCTGCCCACGGGCATCTCTGTGTCCCTCTTGGGACAGAAAGGTACCGATGGTCTTTTAGGCCACTGACGAGCCAAATTTCTTTCTGCGCTTTTGTGCTGCCTGCCACCTGCGCCCGCGTGCAATAGCCAAGCGTCCCTCCGGGGGGGGGGGGGGGTGCCGCAGCCAAAGGCGGGGCTGAAAAGCGGAGGCAAGGCCCTGCCCTTCGGTCGTGCACACTTAGGCACTTGCCTAGACACTTGGGATGGTCCATGTCCTGTGACCGTAGGCGTCATGCAGGTGAGGCCCGTGCCCAAGTTAAGGAAACCAACGAAGGACGGCATGTCACACAGGGAGGGGGACAGACGGGTCGTCGGACACAGGCACCCCCCCCCCCCCCTTTGTGAAAGCCACGCCTTTTTCGGAGCGACAGTCGGTGTTGTTTGGGCAATTTTTAGAATTTCGTGGTTTCTTTTTCTGGTGGTCCATGAAGATCAGGTTTTTCCCGTGATTTGAGGCGGGGGATGGTATTTTAGGGATTGGGTTGCTGTCCTGGCGCCCACCTTCACCCCCTTCATGTCCCTTGGAGGTGGAGATTGAGGAGGACTCACCTGACGACGAGTACATTCATGATCCAATGGTCACCACTTGTGTCTTCTCACGTTGCCCCCGAACAACGGAACCGGGAGGCGTTGCTTCCATCAAATTTCGGAATTTTAGTGTTGCTCTGGGGGTCGGCCTCTGCGGCTCGTGGCATGCGCATACCGCCGAATGAGACCCCGTTTTGTGACACTGCCTGTGCCCGTACTGCGCACCGGGGGTGCGCCGGATGAAGGAGAGGATGCGGCACTCATCATGTTGGGGTGTTCGCAGGGGGTTTGGAACATGCCGTCTACACGACGCCATTGTTCGACGTGAAGTATCGCTCCGGCCAGCAAGGCTTTGGCCTCCCCAAGCTTGTCCCTGCGCGGTTTGTGAAGATCGATTTCGTGGGCAAGGTCAAGGCCCAGACAAGTGACAACAAGTGTGTCTTGCGCCAATGCTGTTGTTTGTCCCAGTGCCATTGTTTTCTAACAGGTCCAGTGCCTGGGCTCTCTGCAGGCCCCAATGGGGCCTGAAGTAGAATATTTTGGTGGGTGCCGCCGCCCTCTGGACCCCCCCCCCCATTACGAAGAATTTTAAAGTCCGAAAAACTGAATTTTCCGAGAGAACAAGTTTCGTTGGGCCATTTTTGGGGACACACATTTTTGGGTCCCAGACCCACATCTCCTCCCACAATACCCCCTTTCAAGCACAGGCCTGGGCATTACCCCCTCCCTCCTCGTAAGGGCACCCCTTCCCGCTCACGGGGCCCTCCAGGCACCCAGTGGGGTAGCCCTCCCTGGGGCTCAGACGGGGATTTTGGCTGTGTCCACTGCAGATCAGAGCAACCGCAGATCTCGAAGGTTGTCATGAAGGTTTTGGGTGGATTGGTTCCGATGCCTTGTTCACAGCAGTGTGCAGAGGGTGCGGCCAGGCTATTGCTAAGGGAAAACCCCCCCCCCCCTCGGCGGTGGGTGATCCGTAGCTATGACCATATGCCTGTGACACGGGGGTATATGCGAGCGCAGTATCCGTTGCTCATGGCCCTCGGGGGTGGGGGGGTCAGAGGCCAAAAAAGGTTTGTGTACCTAAAATCGGCATCATTTCCAGCCCCTTTGATAATCACCTCGAAGAGAGGTTGTTAGATCAAGCGCACGCGCGAGCGTTGTATACCCCCCTTTTTTGGGGTCGTTCGCGTAGCATACCCCAATGTATGGTTTCTAACGTCTAACCCCCTGTAAAATCATCATTTTAGGACCAAAAATGATCCCCCAATGATTTTTTGAATTTTGACCCCCGTACCCCCCCCGCACCGGGGTACCCTTTTTTGGGGGGGGGGGGGTGGGGTGGGGGGGGGGGGGGCAAAACTTCTTTGTGTATTGTGGCCGCTGTGTGTGTATTTGGACCTGGGTCCTGAAGAACTTTTTTCTTGTATATGGACCCCCTAACCCATGGCGGGGGTCCTGGGTCCCAACTCCAGGTACCCCCAGTCACCCCCCAATATATGGCCCCTCGCCAATGAGGACTTGGCCGTTTTCACGCTGGATAGGCTGTTTAGTGGCACGTGAAAGTTTTTTGAAATTCGCTTTTTCATGACTACCTTCCGTTGCCCCTAGGATTGGTTTGGGTGATCATTTGGTGACAATATGGGTACTTGAGCACCCATGGGGACCCACGTAGTGGCTGCTAGGCCTATGTAGCCCGTGCCATGGGCCCTCCGAAAGCCCCAAAATTGCTGTAGCGTAGGCTGTTTAGTGACACTTGAAAGTTTTTCACATTTCCACTTTTTCCGAAACCCTTCTGTTGCCCCTAGGATGGGTTTGGGTGATCATTTGGTGACAATACGGGTGCTTGAGCACCCATGGGGGCCCACGTAGTGGCCACTGGGCCCATCTAGCCCGAACCATGGGCCCCCCAAAAGCTTCAAAATTGCTGTTTGTAGGTGGTTCAATGGCATCTGGGGTGTGCACAAACTGCTTTAGCAGTTTTCCACCCTCTATAGGTCAAAAATGGAAAATTTTGCAAAAACAATTTTTGATATTGTGACCACTTACAATGATGAAATATGCTATGTAAAGCATATTTTAGACCCTCTTTGTGTGTTTTTCACCCTATTTGGGGGTGGGGGGGGGGGTACCAAGGGGTCTAGGGCACACAACCTGCTTATGTAGATTTCTGGCCTCGGCAGCTTAAAAATGGAAATTTCCAAAACTGATTTTTTTCATACTTTGACCATGTAAAATGATCAAATATCCTATGTAAAGCATGTTTTGGCCCCTCTTCATGTGTTTTTCACCCAATTTGGGTGTGTGTGTGCGGGGGGGGGGGGGGTACCAAGGGGTCTAGGGCACACAACCTGCTTATGCAGTTTTCTAGCCTCGGCAGCTCAAAAAAGGAAATTTTCCGAAACTGATTTTTTTCATACTTTGACCATCTAAAATGATCAAATATCCTATGTAAAGCATGTTTTGGCCCCTCTTCATGTGTTTTTCACCCAATTTGGGTGTGTGTGTGCGGGGGGGGGGGGGTACCAAGGGGTCTAGGGCACACAACCTGCTTATGCAGTTTTCTGGCCTCGGCAGCTCAAAAAAGGAAATTTCCGAAACTGATTTTTTTGATACTTTGACCATCCAAAATGATCAAATATCCTATGTAAAGCATGTTTTGGACCCCCTTCATGTGTTTTTCACCCATTTTGGGTGTGGCGGCGGGGGGGGTGGGGGGTACCAAGGGGTCTAGGGCATACAACCTGCTTATGCAGTTTTCCGGCCTCGGCAGCTCAAAAAAGGAAATTTCCGAAACTGATTTTTTTCATACTTTGACCATCTAAAATGATCAAATATCCTATGTAAAGCTTTCCTCTACCTCTCCCCTCTTCGAGGTGCCTTGCCGAAGGCAATAGAATTTTCATGTTTTGCGTGAGGAAAAGTCTTCTGATGTGGGGGGGGGGGTCGCGAGGGGCTGGCCAGGGCCCCAACCCCCCCCCCCCCCCGGGGTCCTCAAGCGATAGCCTGGGTGGGGCCCTTGGGCCATTCGCACCCGCCGGCGGCTCCCCGTATCCCCCGCCCCTTTTGCCTCACCAGATTCTACACCGCGGTGCAGCACGCCAAGGTCACCGGCACGACGTTGAGCTACTGCGTCCAGCACAGCCCTCTGCTGCACTGCGTGCCCGTGTGCGTGGAGACCGCCTGCCAGGACCCGTGCTTCCTGCGGTCCCTGGCCGCCTTCGTCCCCGAAGCCCCGGCGCCCGCCCCGTACCCCTGCGCCCGGGCCACGGGCCGGGCGCTGGACTCCCTCCCGCAGGCCTGCCTCCCGCTGGAGTGGCGCTCCGAGAAGCTGCGCGCGTTTCTGGCGGTGTGGCCCCCGGCGCTGCGGAGCCAACTGACGGATCAGCAGCGGCGGCACTTCCTGAAGCTGCTGGGGGAGTGTCTGGGGGTGATGGGGAGGGAGGGGCCCGTGAAGGAGGTCCGGGAGGAGGAGACCGTGGGGAACGGCAGCTTCGCGATGGGCATTGGGTTTGTGTAGGCCACTGACGGTGCGGAGGGAGGCTGAGGGTCCGACGACGACCTCTTGACAGGGGGGCCTTTAGGAACTTTTTTGTTAAGGACCGCCCCAAGGGGCCACCAACCGCCAACCACCAACCGCCACCAACCGCCAACCGCCGCCAACCGCCGACCAAGGGTTTTCTCTCCAGGACCCCTCTGCCTCCTGTCCAGATTCATGGCTCACTGGCGTGTGGCGGTGCGGGGGCAGCACTGGAATCGCGCCGACGTTCAGTGGAGGGGGCGCTGGCCAACGCACCAGACGATGGGCGTGTTCAAGGGCCAGGGCGGGACATCACGGGTTTGCGGGGTCCACATCACTGCCCAGTGCGGGCCCAGGGCGGACAGTGTGCTGCTGTCACGTGCCTCCAGGCGACCCGGCGCCCGGGGTGCCTGGTGCACGGTCTTGTTGTCCGAGGTCTATCTTCTGGTGTCGACGTCCGCACCAGCGGTCCGCTTACCGACTTTCGGCGGGTCGAATTTGGGGATGCCACTGTGTTTCGGCACGAGACCCACTCACCCGCTCCCGGGGGGAGGGGGGGAGGGCCGTACACCGCAGGAGGAGGGGGGTACCCCTGGACCCGTCCCCCCCTCCCCCTCCCCTTCCAATGTTTGAGGCTGACAGCCGAACTGCTGCTTCGGCGCCTTCGGTGCCAAGAGGATTGAAGCTAAAAATCTTTTGGCCAGCCTTCGGCAGGGACCATAGGGGGGGAGGGGGGTCCCAGCCAAACCGCCCTCCTCCTTCAGACCCGCCCTCCCCCCCTCTGTTTGTCAAAGGCACCTCGGGTCTGTACATGGCCACTGACGAGCAGCTGATCTATGTTATGTGGTATTGACACGTGCCTGCGAACTATTCCGCGCCTTTAAGTGCCAGAGAACATTTTTTCTTTCCGGGGGGGGGGGGACCTCCATCCTGCTGATATATTGTGCCTGTTGTGCTGATCTCGTCTCAACCAACACGCGTGACAGTTCACGAGTCACCGTTCCGGGGGGGGGGGGGGTCAAAAGTGGTTACAGTTTTCACTGAATCTAAGACAAGTGATGACTCTTCCGCACCCCCTCATTGCGCTGATCCCCAAACACCATTTTCAATTTTTCTGGAAATTTGGGTCCGGATCACCACCTCCAGGCCATTCCAGGGTTATGGGATGTGATGCCCACCAGGGCCCACCGCCACCCCTTCGGCAATGGAAAATCCGTGGTGCCTTAGCACTTTAGATCCTGGTGCCCCCACTGACCCGGGGGGGGGGGGGGGGCGTTTGCTTTGGATGGCCCTGTCAGACCCGAGCCATGCCGCACTGGAGGCACGGGCATTGCAGTGGACCAGACTCCCACGTGCATTGGCATTTGCATTGCCATTTGCGACGATTCCATTCAACGCATGAAACCACAATCCATCACCACCGCGTGGGCAGGCGCGGCCGGGGCCGAGTGGCGGACACCATTTGCATCCCCGGAACGCCCCCACGGCGAAGCGTGCAAACACTTCCCAACACGTAACCACCTGCGCTGCACCGGAGCTGCCCCGTGCGGATGAGGAGCCCACTCCTTCTTTGAATTCCTCCATCGGGTCAAAACAGCCGCATACAAGCGTCTGTCCATGTCCTCGATTCGTGCATACCCAATCCGCCGGCCATAACATCGGCCATCAGCAGCAAGGCCTCCTTCAAGTGCCCGGCACAGTGATGCATTTTTGCGACAGCTACAGCGTGTCCTGAGCTGGTCAGACGTCCATGTGGCATGCCATGGGGTACGCCGCTGGAAGGCACCCGCTCCGGACACCCAGGCCCAGGCCGGGCACCCGCACTGGACAGGGACGGCCGGCCGGACTCGATAGGAAGCACCCCTGTCCCACTTCCCACCCGCTGCCCGCCCCATATCCAGAGCGCAGTGGCGTGGCTCAGTAGGGCCCAGCCCCGCCTGATTGGGTCTGGCGTGGCGGGCGCTGGTGGCAAGTCCGGGACCAAATGACCGGGAACCCGGTCGCCTACGCCCTTTGGCAGCCGAGGGTGCTTCCAGCGGGAGATTTGCCTTTGCCGGGCTGTGCCAGGCAGCGCATCGCACGCCACGCACACAAAAAGAGGGTGCGGGTGGGAGCGGGCCTGCAGTGGGGGCCCGTGGTTCCGGTGCGCCCTCCAATCGGGCCACGGTGGTGCACGGACCGGCGTGCATTGCATGGGGGGTTGTATCGTGCATGAAGGCCTGCGATGTGCAGCGCACGCGGCGGCCCCGGCGACAGGCTCGTCCAGCGACGGGCACCCCATCAGCGGGTCCTGTTGGGGTTCGGCCAGCACCTTCATGGTCGATGGCGAGGGGCACGTCACTGGTCTGCGTTGAGGCGTGCTCCCGTTTGGCGGGATCAGGCTGACATTGGCTGCCGGATGACAAATGAAGACGGATTTTGGATGACAATGCGCATGGGAATTCCAATTTCCACCGGAGATTGCATGCAGATGTTGTGCGTGATTTACGGTAGGGTCGGCGCCCAGTTTGCTGCCCAGTTTCGGATGATTTGCTGCATTCGAGGCCTACATATCCTTGGGTGGCATGCTCTGCATCCCCCAGCGTCAACGCGCTGGAACCCCCCACCCACCCCACCCCCATTGTCCCGCAAACCGGTTGCATTTTCTTTCTCTGCACCGTTTTGCATCGGGCGGCATTTCGTATGTTTGCGTGGCCTGAGTATTGCAGGTCTCCGACCCGAGAGCAGGGCAATTACCCCCCATCTCGCCCTCTCGTATGCCCGGAACTGCAGCGCTCCACTGATGCGTACCACTTGGGGATCCCGAGTGCCTGTCGGCGCTGGCAGGGGAGTCGGGGCGGTACCCGTGATGGTCAGCAGCGGCGCAGAAATCCCACTTTCACCGACAAAACCGCCCCACCCTCGCCCCCATTTGCCCCTGCTGCCCCAGAGCCGCTCACACGAAAGACATGGCACTGGACACCGGCTGCACATGGTCCCCAACTGGCCTTTGTGGAACGCCCCGCACATTTCCAGGCTGCGCTTATGCCCACCGCCGGGGCCACACGGGTGTGCCTTCACTAATCCCTCATGTTTTGCTTGTGTTTTGCGGTGGGGCTTGCCCATTGCGATATGCCTTGATTTTACCTCGAGCCTTCCCCCCCCCCCCCTCGGTACCCACAGTTCCGCACTTTCCTGAGCTCCGGTGGTGCCCATACAAGCGCTCAAATGACTCTGCCCCGTTGATGCAGAGGTGCGCTATCAGCGGGGCAGAGCGTGGGCACTGGTCGCACAGCGCACAGCCCTGCACCAGTCGCATTTGCTTCACCCAAGCGGCGGGGCAGGGGAGGGGGGGGTGCTGCCCGTTGTGGCGGGCGACTGACCGCCGTTGTCGCACCCCACGGTCTGTGTGTGGCGACGGCGGGATCGGGTGTTAGTGCCGACTCTTGACGTGACGCAGACGGTTTTTTTTTCCTTCGGTTTCGGGTTTCCTCAACGATTTCTGGTTCCGCGCCTCACGGGACCCGGTGAGTCAAGGGACAGCAGCCGTATCCCTGCACTTTACCGCGCCTCGTGCCTTGTAGGGCTTTTGCTGCGTGCCCTCCCCTTGGCCGTCCAATTGTATCCTGTTGCCCCCCTCCCACCCCCTGCCCCTCCCCGTGGCATTAAGCAATGCACCCACCCCCAAACGTGAGGCACCAGCCACCAGCCGCACGAACCACCTCGCACCCTTGCACCCCACCCACCAACCCACCAACCCCAGCAGCTCTCCAAACCTCAATTACTTGGCAAGGCAGGTCTTTGTTTGTACATACTGACGGTGGGAGGATACTCACTGCCATTTCGCATGAAGTCATGCCCACGGGGAGCAGCGTTGTTTTCGCCTGTAGTGGGGCGGACAACAACAGTATGGCTCCTTTGTTGCTGTGAGATGTTCATTTATGTGTCCAGCACAGTTTCCTGTTTTGGTTTTTCATTGTCCTGAGTGGTCCATAGTGATTTACACCCTGAGTATGCGGACTCAACAACAGTTATGCCGATCAAAAACAACAGACAAACCCCCCCCCCCCCAACCGCCAATCATGCCACAGGTGTGGGGTCCAGGGGACTGCTGTGCATGCAATGTGCAATCTGCACACAGTGTGCACGCGTTGCACAGTTTTGCATGAGGGCAACTGCCCAACTGCTAGTTTTGGGCTTTTTCCGCACGCTGGCTGATCCTTTTACGTGGAATGTGAGTTTACTTTTATTCGTTGCATCCATGTGATAAGAATTTGTGTGGAAGCGAGGGGTGTTTTGCTGGTTGTTGAGGGGATGGGCTGACACAATTGACACACAGTTAGTGTACAGTTGTGCAGCCATTTTATGCCGATTTTTCACTCCTTTTCAATGTGCAGGCACTGCACGCATATTTTGGTAAAAATTCACCCGCTAGGAAAGCTCCACCACCTCTGCAAATCAAAGTGATGTACCAACCAAACAAAAACAAAGATTCTGCTGTCTCCAAATTTGCCAAGAGCCTTGCATGATCTCTTGACAGATATCCGGTGGTACATCCCTCAGGCTGATATCAATGCCAGCCCAAGCATTGTTTTTAACCCATGGATCAGCCCTGTCATGCATGAACAAGCTGCCTGCGCATGGGCATTGCATCATGCTAGCCATCACGTGATCACCCATCATCGTAATCCACTCTCCCTGTACAACGGACAAGAAGAGGGTGGCGGGGGTGAAAATGGGGTGAACGGGGTGCCCACGCTGTGCAACAACATTGCCCAGCACTACACTGAACCGTCCCGGCGGGCTGCCTGTGCGCCGCCGACAACCATTGGGGTGAGCCCTTCACTCTGGACAGGTGTTGTAACATATACATATATTGCACTGTCCCCAGAACAACTGCGCGCGGGTGCGCGTTTTGCACTGTGTGCACTGTACCTCGACTGCTGCCTTCGGCAGCAGGAGGCTAACACAACATTCACAGCCCTCATTTTGAAGGCTTGCACATTGCAGCAGAATGCCAATGGGCGTCAGGTGGGGCGGGGTGAGGTTTAGTTTACCACGTGCACACAGTGCAGAGTTGTGCCCTTGCCTGGGTCCCTGAGTCGGGGGTGATGTATTGCTGATGATGCCCAGTCTGACACCAGGGGTCCCCTGACATGGAAAGGGTTCCAGTGCCCTGGGTCACCTGAGCTGGTTGCAGCTTGCATTGCTCGCCCCGGAGTCAGGCCAGGATGAATTCTTCACCTGGATTTTTGTTTTCTTTTTCAGTTGTTCTATTTTTTCTTGTAATCCTCGCCCTTTGCCCTTTGAAATGCGCTTTGATTGTAGTTCTCATTACCCACCATCATGCACGTACCAACCTCCAGTGGCGTCCATGACCCTGGACGCAGCCCGTTGATGCAGAGGTGCGCTATCAATGATGATGCCTCCCATCTTGTCCTTCTGTTTTGTGGCTCCACTACCACCTTCTACGTTCTCTTCCTGGTTTTGACAACCTTGGTTGTTGTTTCATGCACCTCCTGCTGTCGTACCACGATGTGTACCACCAGGTCTCACGGCTTCCACTCCCCAGGCACGCCCTGTGCAAGCACTCGAGTCCCGGGGATGCGCCTGCATCGCAGTTCTGGACACATGCACAGGTCATCTGCATGTCTGTGACAATCACACTGGTTACCATGACCTGTCACTGTCGGTGGTTGTGCACAGTGCTGTACTGTTTGATGGAAACATGTATTTTACTCGTGACATATGCGAGGAAACGTGGATCCTCCAGGATTTGGCACCTCCAAGGTAAGAGCAAAGCCGGCCCCCAAACAGGCTGGTCGGTTTGCCCAAGTAGGCGCCGAACCGGCTGCCAAACGAGCCCCATGCTCCATTGCCTCCTCATCATCAGCCGGTGCCCGAGGACGCATGCCAAATGCATACAAAGTTCGCAATTTCCGGCACTGTGTACACTCATCTGTGATCGCTGCCTTCAGAAGAAGGGCCTCTGCTGCATTGCCCACGGACAGGCTAACTCAGTTGACTCGACCTCCTTTGAGGGCATGCTCATTGCAGCACCTTAGCACAGAGAGCTGTAATGAAACAATGACCCCACTGACTGACTACGCCCACTAACGGCCAGTTGCACCCACCGGGCATTGCACCTGCAGCTGCAGCCGCGTTGATTGGGACTGGGCTCCTGCTGCTGAATGGGCCTGGGCTCCTGCTGCTGCAGCCACACCAAATGGAGCTGGACCCCTGCTGCAGGGTTGGGTTGGGGGGGGGGGGGGGGGCAAATCCAATGGTGGAAAATTGTGGGGAAATTGTGACCCATGCCCCATGATGCAATACTTCCCCCGTGGCACCTGGTGAGGATGAGCTGAGTGTCATCCCAGATTATGTGGGTGGAAACTGCCACACCCTCCCTGCATGTCAGATCCGCTGCCACGGTCATCCCTCTCTGAACCAATTAGCCCGTACTTAGGTGAACCATGTGGCTTCATGTTTGACGTTCTTATTCATCTGACCCCGAGGATTTTGCGCATTTTGATTGAACCAGTGGCTCACATTGGCTCAGATGCTGCCTGTGACCCTGTCTGAGTACAATGCATGCGTGTTTTCCTCTTTGCTTGCATTTGAGGCATACATAAGGATTTTGTGCTGCTCCAAGCGTGTGTATCATCAACCACTGGTCCTGGTAGGTGTGAGTTTTTGCCATGGGGACGTCAGGTAGAGCCCCGAAAAATTGCAGGAGAGGGGGGAGTTCGAAAAGGGGCTGAAATGACAACCACCACTTAGCATTGAAAAGCGTCGGGGGGTGGGTGCCCCCCCCCCCCCATTTGAAATAGCCCACCCCTTGCAACCCCCCGGGGAGACCGTCATTTCCATGTGTTTGCTAGTTAACACTTGTTGCAGAAGTTTGTGTTGCCCACATATAATATTGGAGGGGAGAGATTGGAGGGGGTAGAAGAACAAACTGGGGACTGGGGATGAATGCTGTTGATTATTCATTTCCCTTGTCCTTTGTTTTTCTTTGCTCATTTGCTGCCGGTCAGTAGTTGCAATACCCCGGCCCCTGTGTAAAAGTGGGTGAAGCGAATCAAGGTAGAATGTGGGGCGATGGATGAAGTCACAATGAAGGAAGCTTGCTGCACCCGTGCGAGCTAGACAAAGTTTCAAGACCTGAACCCTCCTGACTTGCTCCTGACTGACTGATTTCCCGGTCTACTTTCGGGTTTCTCTCAAGGGGGGGGGGGGGTGAAGTTTGGAACATCTGGCATGAAAGGAGCATGCCGGGCAAATGCCTTCCCAATAGGCCCCTTGTTCTTAGGTTTTTTATTTGTCCTGCCAATTGAGCCTTTGCGGTGTCCACCCAAGGGCCTCACCCCCCTTCCCCAGCCCAAATCAAATAAGGCAAATCCGAAGGACACAAAATCTCTTCAGATTGCGGCATTCTACCGACACACTTGGTATCTTTACCGTTCACTTACAAAACATGCATACCTGAACAATTTATTTTGCTGCTACAGCAGCCTCCTGGGCGAGGCTAGATTTAGGGGAACACGGGAGTCTGTTGTTTGCCTAGTGTGGGTATGTGGTGTTTGAGCAGAGCCTGTTAAGTGCATAGATTGTGGTGGAACAATGTGAGAACAATAGGGTGCTTAGGAGAGGCAAATGGCCAGAAGTCAGTGTTATTGAAAACTGCTGCAAGAGATGACATTTTTAATGGGGTGTTACATGTGTCTGTTGTGCGTATCGGAGTAAAAGGAGTCTAGCAGACATTTGCTCTTACCCCATTTCGCCACTTGTCCTTCGCACATCTTGACTCAACATCACCGGTCACATGTCCCCATTTGTGAGTTTCGAAACGGTCATGGCTAATTTCGTGTAGGAGTTGTTCAAAATAATACTCCATAACCCCCTATCATTCCCCAAATTTTGCGTTTCGGTGAGGGCAAACATTTACCCAAGGATGCAGAGGGGGAGCTTTAGCGCACCGGGCACGGGCCGGGCATCTTTTTTTTACCATTCCCCACTCGTGCCTGTTTTTGCCCCCACCTCACCAAACAATTTGGAATACCTTCTCGCCGTGTTCAAGAATTTGGCCTATCCTTTGCACCCAGTTTATGACGATGGCAAGGGTGGGGGTTGGAAGTGGTGGGAGTGACATATTGTGTTTTGTCGAATTCTCATATTTCGGCTTATACAAGGTGCCCTGCAGAGAAGGTTTGCGGTCTAGTGCGGTCTAGTTGGGGGACTTCCCAAGGTGAGGATAAAACTTGGGGCTAGAGATAAGATACTTAATACAAAGGTAGCGCGCCTGGAGAGTGCCCCCCAGCGGCTCAGTGTAGAAAGCCCCTCAGAGGAGAGAGATTGCCTGTGAGCAACGTACCAAGAGACGAAATGGAAAACTCAGGCTGCTTTATGAAAAAGGGCTGGCTTCACTTTGCTTTATTTTGGGCCGCTGTTTGGAGGCAGGTTTGAGTCAATAATGATGCCTTACATGTAGTTCCAACTTGGGCCAGCAAATCGGACGCCCTTCAAGGGGGACTGATTGTGGGTATGTTGGTCAGTTTTTCTCTAGATGGTCTGCGCAGTGCATGCACAGCACTGTAAATCCCCGTGTGGAGTTGGGAGTAAATGTCATGCAAGACCAATGATTCAAGCTGCAGGCAATATGGACAGCAGCCCTAAACCCACTGAGTCTTGGCCGGGGCACCCTCAGACCGTTCAAATTTGTCATTGCCCTTCTGAGTAGCCCCCTAGAGTCGGCTCGCAGGCCTGTGCATACCTTTCAGTGACAAAGTTCCCTTCACTCATGTTCGGAGGTATGTTGCTTGTTCAGTGCCGAAGGCTGAAGGCTCCCTGGATAGCCTCATGCACGGGAACCCACACAAGGGCTCACGGACAGGGTCGCGTACATCCATCGCGGCAGGGCCCACGCTTTAAGCAGCGTCAGGCTGATGGGATGGGGATCCAGAGGATATGTGATCCGACATCTGCTGCAAACTGCGATGCGTTTTGCACACCATTTTATGCTATACCCTGCTCTCGTCTTTCCTTTTGGTAGTGTTGCATGTCAGCGCTTCTGCGATTCACCGCCCAATGGTTGCCTTTTCCTTCCAATTCCTGTATCACTATCCCTTCGAATTAGTGTGCGATGCGCATCTGAGCCGATTCCCCTCTTGCGTTCACCTGCCGGCCCTGAAAGAGTGCGAGATCCTGGAGGACAAACGCTGTGCAAGTACGGGCCGGAGGTGCATCCGGCGAAGGTTGGTGATGGGCACGGAGCTTCCCAAGTGGGTGCCCGGGCTCCCGAAGTTGGACTTTGAGCAAACGGCAACGATCAGCACTGCAGACAGACATATGCGTATCCATTCGAAGAATCTGTTCTTGACGGATCAGGTGAACGCTGATGAGATTTGCGAGTACAGCGTATGTGACTAGTCTTGTGAAAGAGAAGGGCCCTTGATTCCCAGGGTCGTCAGCGCCTTGGGGGTACACTTGCACCACGCACACCTTTGGAGGGGATTATTCGTCGCACTCCAATCCCCTCCCTCAGATAAAACAGGCACCAAGAAGGCGACGCACAAGTGTCACTGAAGGAAAGGCTGACAGCGTCCATCGCAGGGACACTCGTTCTATCCGACCATCGAGCCTCCCAAAACCCATGTTTCTGAAATGAGCCGAGGTGTAATCCTGTGTGTGCCTGTCGTCTTGGTCTTGGAATCACTGCGTTTTTTGACCCTCCCACCCACCCACACCTCTCCGTGGCACGCCGACCCCCGGAACAGAATTGTAATCTTGAAGGAGTGCGCCTTTGCCTGCTTGGGAAGGGTGGGGCGATGATCAAAGTTAAGCACGCTTTCCACTATGCTCTTTTCGCTCATGCCCGCACTGCGGCACCCCCCCCCCCTTCCACCCACACACACCCCACCGCACCCACTGGTGGTGTGGCCACTCACAGCTCTGCTGGAGGGCGCCGGGTCAATGGCCGCACAGATTGTCTGAGGGGGCCTTGTTAACTTGCCTGGTAGAGCCGACAGGGCAAGGCAGGTGCACATTGGCACAGTCCGATGTGTGTCAAAGTCACAGAGAGACGTCGAAGGGAAGATGCGGAGATGAAGCGCCGGTACATCTGATTCGGTTTTTCAAGGGGGGGGGAGGGGTAGCAACGAAGGCATCTCACCATCCCCTTCCCTGGGGCCCTACCTCCCGCGAAAAGCAAACGGTCGGTGGGGAAGAGCTCAAAGCAATGGTCACATCCAACGTGCATCCGGTGGGAGCATCTGGGGCGTCAGCCCATCGTCGTGAGGCGTACATCCCATTCGGTTGTGGCCCACGTCCCCCAGGCACTGTTTGGGGCAGGCTTCGTGTCTTTGCTGCCCATTTTGCATCGTTTTGTTGGAACGGGGGATGACAAGCGCACGCGCCTACTCGCCCTACCACTGCACGACGGACCAGCCTCCGTTCCCCCGAGCCCACCGCCCCTCCATCTGCTCAGCGTCTCCGTCAACCTTTCCCTCATCGCTTCCCCATGTTCCGCGGCCCACGGCCTTTCTGTTTCATATGCAGGCGCATCACATGAACACCCAGTGGACGCTGTTCACCTGCAGCGGCTCTCTGCACATTGTCAATTTCTTTGGCCTCGAGGAGCTGTGCGAGAAGACCGCCTTGCGGGAATACATCACGTGCGCGAGGATGGGCAGGTGTGACGCACGCACGCACGCGCGCGCACACACACGGGGCCGCTGCTGGCGGGCCTGAACCAGCGCCCCTACTTCGCGTGCATGGGCGCCTCGCACACCTCGCACACCCGTGAGTCCAGGCGCATGCACTCACGTGCACGCGCACACAGGCCAGAGTTAGGTACACAGCAAAAGTGGGGGAGGCGCGCTTCAGATGTGCCTTGTCCGGCAATCTGAAGACATGGCTAATGTCATCGTCAGCTTGCGCCTAAGGGGGGGCGGGGCTTTCCTCCTGTGCCGGCGATCTCTGGGAGTATGTTAGTGCGCCGGGCAAAGGTTTCCTCTATTTCCCCCGGTTGTCCCCCTTTTTTTCCCATTTATCGTCCCCGTGTCGTGGACCCCCGTGAAGGCAGGGGTGATGTAGCCATTCCGCCCACACGTGGGCCCCCCAGACGGCAGGGGTTACGTAGCCTGGGCTGGAGGAGGGAGTGATGTTTGGGGGTAAGGCATTGGGACGGATGGCCGCCGGGCAACCGTACCCTCTCTACCCGGTCATGGCTGACAGCAAGTCGGCCCAAGTGCCGTACACCGTCAGGTGCAACGCAGGCATGCAGCACCTGAGGCACTACCCCCTTTGTTACCACATGCCCGCACGGTATGTCAGGCGCGCAACACGCCAGCATGCTCCGCGTGCAAGCGCCTACGTTTCCTGGCAACCGTCTGCTGCCAGACAGGGCATCACAGGCACGGCGACATTGACGGGCAGCCGCAGACTAAAGTCTGCCAAGCCCATGGCCTCCCGCCGTGCTCCAGATGCCCCGGATGAACCGGCATGCACAGCCATGCATGACCTCTGATTGAGGTATTGCGTTTGATGTGTGCAGGAAGGTCCGGGGTTTGCGGCTTTGTGCCTGCTTTTGTAGGGTGGCGGACGCCAAGAACTTGAATGCGTTGATCATGTCCGATCCCACGTGGAAGGGGCTGCCACTTTGGGACGTAGATGCCCAAAAGTCAGACTTGAATCAGCCATCGCCCGATGCCGAGCAGTCGTCTGCGCAGAGGGGCCCCTGTCAAGACGAGCCCGAGGAAGAAGACCGTGTGGCCGTTGAGGGTGCCGTGTCGGACAGCAGCGCTGCAGAGGACACTTGACGCCCCTTGTGATCCTCCACTTCACATTTCTCGATGCCGTTGATGTGCCCCGGAAGTAGACGCAAGACCCTGGTTTCGCACTGGCAACGTCTGCCCAGTGCTTTTGGGGGCCTCCTCCGCCGCAGCCTCGGCGTGGACTCTGTAACGGCGCCGCGAGTCTTCACCGCAGACCCCTGCGACAATCCTCGACCAAGACCCGCTGCATCAGATTTGGTATTTTGTGCCCCAGACGCTCCAGGTGCGCCCACATCGAGCACGCGACCGTACACCGAGGCCCACGAGGCCCTTTCGCCGCGCATTGTCGCCCCAATATGCACCTGCAGCTGCCCACGACCAAACTGAACGTTGGGGCGTGAACAAAGCGTGCTCAGGTTCTATGCGGCGGAAATGTTGGTGATGCAGCCGGGGGCATGCCGGTGGTGTCGCGCGGCACAACAATGTGCCACAGAACTGATGAGGTGGCAGCACGTACACCGACACCAACCGGAGCAGAAGACACAAGCAGTGACCATTGCGTCGTGCATGGACTATCAACGTGATTCCCCAATCTCCAACTCCAGAGGACAAGAAGGGGTAAAAGGGGGTGGCTGGACAGCAATCATCCTTATAATACCATCTCCAGCCTCAAACCGCATAAACAACTTGATCTTCATGGACCATCGGAAAAAGGAACGGCGAAATTCCACGGTCCCACAAGTTGCAGCGGTGATGGGCCTGCTCGCATGGTCGTGTGCGCACTTGCTTGGCAGGCATTGCATTTTGCAGCCCACGAACGTTTGTGCTCCTTTTGGCACGGGTGCATTCTTGATTGCATTAACCCTATGATTGTGCACCACAGCCAAACAGTGCGCCCTCGTGTGGAGCGATGCATGGAAGCGTGCATCCGATTGGGCTTTGTAGTCTCTGGCCCAGCCCCCCTCCATCCCTCCCTTGCCCCACCATCCAGGCTCTGATATGCCGCGTGGAGAGGGGACCGCCAAGCTATCATCTAAACGCTCTCCCTGTCGCCCGTGTCCCTGGAGGGTGAGCAGGCGCCTTCGGCTCAGAGGACCACTGGGGAGCGATGCCAGAGGCCCAGAAAACCACTCGCTTTCACCCGTTTTTGAGGAACTGCGCGTTGGCGCTGTAGGAACCGGGGTGTTTGTCTTGCCCCACACCCCTTCAGTTCCCCCTCTTTGATTAGGGGCGTCGATGCCTCGGTAGTCTCCCCCTACTTCATGGTTCGACCCCCTGCAGGGCCGCCAGTGGGAGCGCTGATTGCAGTTCATTTGGCACTTCCTCTCTGGTGCAATTCTTCGTGTTGCACATGTGTACCTGAGGGTACTGCGCAGCTGTACGATACCGATCCGGCCTCTCCACAGATGCCAATATGCGTTCTTTTTGACCACAAGCAGACAGAACTGACACGTCTTGTGCTTTGGGCTGGGGTATTGTCCTGTTGCTTGAATGGAGGTTGCATGGCTGGGCCGTTCTTGGAAAGGTGCTGTCGCTGTAGCTGGAGCGACGCAGATGAGTAGGCACTGCGGCAGAGGTGGTGTGGTGCGGCAGAACAAAGAACAGGAGGGGTGGTGTGGTATGGGGTGGCAACACCGAGGAGTGCCCTGTGATATGTCAAGGTGGAGGATAGGGCCGGGGTCGGGTTGCCGCCCTGCTGTAACGTGAGTGACCTGGGGCCCAATTGTGTGCAAGGCCCAGAAGTGCCAATGATTGCTGCCCAGTAGTTGCCCCCCCCCCCCCCGGCCAACGGAGAGGCCATTCGGGTGTGGTGCCCTCTGGGCCCCCTCGTCTACGCGGGCTGTAGCGCCGCAGCCAGTGCAGCCAGCACCGGTGGCACCCAGGGCAGGGAAGCACTCTTTGCGCCCTGGTGCCCCTCCACCTGCCCGCGGTACGCCCTCGGCCGTGGGGAGCCGGACCCAGCCCGCGTGGCAGCACCACCTGCGCCTAAGGCAGTCAAGGAGTGCGGGTCTGACCCCATTCGTGCCACGTACCACCGCCTTCCCGTGCCAACAGGCAGTCGTGGAGTGGTTGGGTAGCATGTCCTAGTGACGTGGAGGTTGCGAGCCCAGGCCCACATCTCCCCCGGCGGGCTCAGAGTCAGGCTCTCCAGCCTCCCTGCCGGGGCCTGGAGCACCAGGCACACACTTCCCCGCACCATGTGCGCCAACGCCGAACAACAATGGAGCAAGCAGGTGTGCCACAGCCCCCCCCCCCCCCCTCCACAAACACACAAGGGCACATACACACAGGCACGGCGGCATCTCCCGCCCGCGAGCGCCACCGCGGGGTCTGGGGGCGGTCAGCAGTCCGGTAGGCCTTGTGACCGGACACCCTGGTACAGCCGCCCGGTCGGGTCCGGCAGGGAAGGCGGCGCGGACCGTGGGTAGGCGACCAGGTGAGGCCTTCACCCAACCCAACCCAACCCCCCCCCCCCCGGCGGGATGGCGAAATGGCAGAGGGACAACAGATGCACCCCGACGAGTCCATGTGCCCTTTGGCCCGGGGTCTACATGCGCAAACACCAGGAGACGGAGTGTGTCAGGAGGAGCGGAGGTGACAGTCAACTGAAGGCGGCTATTTGGTGACGGTGCAAAAGAGGCAGTCAGCACTGACGGGCGCAATGTGGTGGAACATTGGAATTTCCCACAGGCGGTGCAGGGGGCGCAGGGAGAATTCTGTGCTTTGTCAAACACTTTGGGGCCATTTCTTCGCACCTGCAAGTTGGGCTTAGGTGGGACCCCTAGCAAAGTGCGTGAGCAGTGTGCACGCAGTGCAATTGTTTGGCTGCCAGGGTAGCCTGAGCACCCATCATTTGAGTCAGTTGTGGGACAAAGTCCTCATGTGTTCGCCGACTGCCATTCAAAGATGGTTGCCAATGTGGTGATGTATTTTTGCACACTATGGGGGATGGTGTAGGGTGTTGCTTTGCCCATTCCACTACCGTGCGAATCCTAATTATTTGCGGAAATAATTAATTCCTGGTCCAAGGTGTTGTTTTGCCGCAAAAAAAAAACGCAACAAAATTATTAATTTTTGGCTTTGTGCCCTTCGCAAAAATGGGTTCCGCAAAAAAAGTCGCAATTTTTTTTTTTTGCCCCTGCCCCCCTTTGCAGAAATACCACAATTGCGGGACGATGCTGTGTTTGCCCCACTGCTTGTTGCCCCACCCCCCCAGCCTTCTGTTTCTCAGACCCCATTATGCTCCTTGCTGTGCTGTCAGAGAATGTATTATGAAGCAGGGTACCCACAAGCGTCAGATATTGTGTGAGCACGTTGGACATATTTGAATTTGGACATTGGTGTGCCCCAAAGCAGATAAAGGGGCTAGTTCTCGCAGACCCGGATACTTGCATTTTGATGTTGCTGTGCCCCAAAGCAGATAATGGGGCTAGTTCTGTGCAGCTGGGGTCCATCGTCCATGGACTGCAATCCCAGAGTTCAACTGATCCACATTTGTATGCCTGCGTAGGATTGGACTGCAATCCCAGAGTCCAAGGTACCCCAGGCCCTTCGCAAAAATGGGTTCCGCAAAAAAAACGCAAAAATAAAAAAAACTTTTGTCTCAATACGCTCCGCAAAAATGGGTTCCACAGAAAAAAATCGCAAAAAAGAAATATTTTTTCCCCTGTTTTAAGTGTTGCCGCAAAATTTTGCTTAAATACAATTCAAAACACCTAACGAAAAACTTAGGATTCCGCAAATAATTAGGATTCGCACGGTATCGCCAATTGCATGCAAATCACTTCATTAAATCTCTCCTCCGATGGGGGCATTTCCTGAGCAGTGCATACTGTGCAAAAACTAATGTGTATTGGTGTGACTCTCCTACATTCCTTCGTACTTCACCTACGTCATCATCCCCATTCTCACGCTTTTCCCCACTTCATCATGGAAGGTGTGTTTGTAGATGTTTATCCGGTGGGCTGAAGAATCTTCAGGGAAATTCCTTTCATGTTCTCGCATGTTGTGGCGCAGGCCATAGATATTGGGACGCAAAGCTATGAGGAATGTAGGTGTGAGAGCAGAACCACAACCACAAACGATGGGTGCATACATGAGCTTCTTCATGCTTGTGCCTTGGGTCTGGGAATTACTAGGCAACTTGGACTTTGTCTTGTAATCTGCCTTCTTTGGGAGCTAGTTTCGTGGACATTTGGAATTGAGGCAATTTGGAGGCTTCTGTTGGGAAAGGGCGTTCCAAAAGTAGCACATATTGCACGAACAGTGGAGGGACTCCCCGTTAAACGGGATATTGTACCCCAATTTCGGTATCATTGAAAGTGCCGAATTGGTGCTTGAACAACCGGCAAACTCTTTGGAGGAGGGTTTTGGAGGGCCTCACATAGGTCAGGTGGGGACTGCCACTTGCCTAGCAAATTTGAAGCTGATTGTAGGTACACAGGGTGGGAACCTGGACTGAGCCCTGTTGGATGAATTAGACGGCGGTCCTTTTCAAACTGCATCACTTTTCTGATGTGGGTGGGTGGGTCTCGTGGATTTTCCAGGTTCCTATTCGCCCCCCCCCCCCCCCCTCCCCGGGTGGCAAACCACTGGTCTGGAACAGGGGCCGTGTGGTGTAAAGGCTTGCCATGATACGCTTTTGTTGATCGAGGTTGTTGATGGCTATCGGGATTCGGCAAGGAAAGGTGCGGTTTTGTAGGTCTGAGGGCCGCTGACCATGTAGCATGCTGCCCCCGCGTCCATTCCCCTGCCAGGGCTCGCAGACGTCCCGTTCGTCCCACTGTCCGGCTGCTCACCATTGCAGCATGCTGCCGCTGTCGTGTATGGCCCCCTGCATGGGCCGTGGGCTGTGCCGCCCAGCATCGCATGCAGCACTTCCCATGACTGTGAATGTTCGAGGGCGCCCTCAACCACAGCTCCATCTGCCCAGAAAGGCGCCGCAGATGCACCACGGCCCAGCGAGGCAGCATTAGGGCTGGCTCGATTTTGTGCAGCACAACTACCAACACTCATTCGCATGGTCAGCACCCAGTGCATTCATTACGACAGCAGACCACATGCGCCATTCAACAAGTTTGATCACCACCGGCACATCTCTGAAGCCGCAGAAAACTACGCCACCCCCACCCTATTGAGCAACCGCCCCCATGTCCGGGCAGTGTTACTGTCGAGTTTTGCACCACGGATTTTGTGGGTGCTTTTGTTGAGCAATTACAGAGGCTGTGTACGATGTGTGGTCTATGGACTGAGGCAATGCCCAGTGTTGTTTGGACAAGGTGTTGCCTGGGTTCAACAACCGGCAAGCCTTGACCCAAGACATGGTGCACCAGAGGACAACACGCTAAATGCTGAATGCCGTCAGGCCCAAAGCACCTTCACTTACACAAGCCTAGGCCATTTTCCAACTCAATTGCGAGAGATTTCTGGGCTCTGGTCGGCATCCTCCTCACTTGCACTTCTCTCCCTGTGCCACCCCATTGCGGCTACAGGGGCTCTTGGATGTTTTGCGGGTACCTGACACGTTGTTCCATGCAGACGGCCACTGCACGTGCACATGCAGAGCTTGGTTTGCACAACTCATGCAGACAAACAAAGTGTCTGCCACTTGACAGCACTGAGGGGTCACTAGAGTGATCATCATCTGACACAACATCTTGCAACAGAAATTGGACTAAGTGCACCAAGAGGAACAATCGCATCCCGAAGCAACGGAGAATGGAGCACAGTAGGGTCCGATTCGGTGTGCCACACGAATTCTTAAAGAGGCCGAACAAGGTATGCACAAATTTTCGTGCAGAATCTGTTCAACAGAATTCCTTCCTTGTGGAAGCCCCAGGTTATTTGGCAGGGTATTTTTTTTGCCATATTTCTCAATCCTGTCAACATTTCCCTCCCCGGTACATGTGCAAGGCACCTGTTGGTGCAAATCAGATGTTTGCACATTTTTCTCTGCACCGACCGTATAACCCCCCCCCCCCCCCTCGGCACGATAGTGTCACATCTTATTAAGCTGGAGCACACAGGATCCCCGACAGATATCCAAAATCTCAGCGGGTCACCACCACAGGGCACACGGGTTTGTGTGTCAGGGTTGTTGCAGAAACTGTTTTCGTTGGCACTGGCAACCATGGCACTAGCACCATCCTGCCCCATCACTGTGGCCCAGTACCCAAGCTAAAGCAATCATACTTTGTCAACTGCCACCGTAGGGCTTTTGTACCTTGCTCTGCAACTCCCTGAGTATCCTATGAGCTTTTGTGTTGGCCAGTGTGAGCCATATGAGCCCATGCTGTGCAATGTTGCATCAGGTATGGGCTTCCCAGTATCTGGTCAAGGAGTGCGGCGGGACAGAGCAGTCAGTCAGCATCTGGGATTGAAAACTGGCGCCCCCTTTGGCTTCCACTGTCCCCCTTTGGCTTCCACTCTGTACCTTTGGTAGGAGAGGTCCACAAAGGGAGACATTCTGTCGAGCAAACTGTGCGCAACAACTGCATAAATTTTGTTCGGTGTTTGTAAGTATGTGTGGCATATTTTCGCAATTTCTTTGTTCCACTACCACAGGCCAAAACATAACACAGCGTGCAATTGGACACGTACACGAAAATTCAGCTACGAGCTTCCTCACAACAGTGTGGCGATACCAGGGGCCTAGCAAGCATTCAAGCAGTCCCTTGTTTGTCATGGGCAAACGGCTATGGCCCGGAATTTGATCACCTTTTTCTCCAGAATCCCCGAGACAAGACAAGGCAAGACACATATCACGGCAAGGGCAGCAGTTTCCGATATTTCTGCATTTTCGCAGATTTTTCTGCTTTTTTTGTTTGTGCTCAACAAATCTTTTTCCCATGCCTTGCACACTTGCTTCAGTGCTCAAGTGTTTAAGCGCTCCCACACGCCCAATACAAAACCGGAATAGGATGGTCTGGTGCCCACCGGTGGAGGGTAGGCCTTACGTTTTCGACCAACCCCCCCCCCCCTTCCCCGTCCTCAGGACCGGGGGTGTCTGCCTTCATGGTGCCGCCACCAAAGGTAGCCACTGCGCGACAGACCTGCAGTGTAGATGACCTGGGCACAGGGCAATGGTGAGCACATCGCTAGGACCTCCAATAATGCCGCACGCCCGGGAGTATAGGAACAGATCTTTAAGGAGACGCTACTCTCGGCCTCTCAGGGGTCAGCCAAGGAGTGCCCTTGGCTGGCCCCGCCTTTGCCTTCCTGGAAGCCAGCCCATGGCCCCTGGGGCTGCAATAGGGCGTCAGCCCGATGTCCGCTCAGCGGCTGGAGCCCGTTGGCTACCCAACCCATCGTCCCTTGGCGGTCTCAGCAAAGGGCTCGAGGTCGGTCATATGTCCGGTCACAGAAGTGGGGCCAGCCAGATATGCATTTTGATGGGTCTTCTAGCGAACTCAACTTCTTTGGCTCCCTGGATCTTCCTCCTTTTGGCCCGAGTACATCGCCCAGTGCGCCGTAGATTCATTTTCTTTCTATGGGCTTCCGACCGACACCTGGACCTCGGTGCCTTTGGGCGTCTGTTCCGGCATGCTGTCGAGGTAGGGGGCTACATGGGCTCCTCTTCGTACTCCTTCCGGTGCCCCCATGAACTGCGCCATGGTGTGGTACGTCTCCGTGCCACATTTGTTGCCTGCGACATGGGGGCGTTCAGTAGCTAAGTATCCGGTGCTTCATGGCCTTCCAATCCCCAGCCCCCCCCCCCCCAGAGCGGGGGGGGGGGGGGCAGGGGGCTCTAATGACCCCCCTCCCCTAAAGTTGACGTCTGAGCACCCCTATATACTCTATGCAGTAGCAGGCCGCCCTCTGGTTTTGCTGACCCTATAGCACTCGGAAGACTGCAGGGCCCCTTCTGGTGAGGCATCGGTGATTCCACCACAGTGAATGCTTTCGCAGCAGGCATGGCCTCGGAGCCCTGCAACCTCCTTTGTCGTGATTTGCAGTTTCCCATTGCCAAGAAAATAGACGAGACACTGCATGCCAAGGTTCGCGAAGATTCGGCTTTGCCACATTTCGCACGTCCTTTGTAGTACCACCTCTTTTTTCTCGACTCATGGATACGCTTCCAAGTTGGTGTGACACACCAATGTACGACTCTTCGCTGTATGACACTGCGCTCACTCCCGACTTCATCTTTGTGGAGTTTGAGCCCGAAGGATTCCGCAGGAACTACGGCTCCCCGACGAATCCACCCGTGACAAGGTGTGTGCTGCGCTATCTAACCTCTTCGGAATGTGGTTTTCGGACAGAAGTCGTGTGCCATAAAGGCTGAGGGAGGTCCGGCCCAACACCTTAGCCCCCTGCCCTGTGACACAGCCCCACAGCCCAATATCTGCACAGCTCCGGAGTCTCACAGCCCCACAGCCCCACAGCCCAACTGTTGCACAGCCCTTGAGGCTCATAGCCCATCCTTCGTAGTGTGTGGCTCGGTGTGCGGTTGTGACGTGCCCCTTTTGCGTGCAGTGCTGCAGCCTGGAAGAGAAAATCTGACGACTTGGACATTCCACAACCCAAACGGATCAAGCGGATGCCCCATCGAAGCTTCGCAAAGGACTTTGAGATGCTTATCGACACCCCTTCTTCGTCATCTTCTTGCGCATGCAACAGTTACACATCCACTACTCCGCCCCAGTCATCGAGCTGTTTAAACTCCATCGCAAACAATTGTCCCGTGTGCCAAGAATTTGAGGTGACCGAAATTTACCGTTGTTTTAACGGCCAAATTATGTGCAGAGGTTGCCACGCAATCATCGGCATATGTCCGACCTGGGAGTATCCTGATGGCAAGCGTTGGTGCTCAACGTTGTTGGCTATGGTATGCCCTCGATTTGTTGTCAAAGGGAGTAACTTGGCAATGATCATCCTTGGGCAACGGGGCTGGGGTGGGCGCAAACACGCGGGGAAGGCGATGCCAAAATGATATGTCGGCCGCCGCTTCATGCGTAACTGCTCCCATATTTTGACAAGTCTCAAGTGATCCTGTTGCTGCCCAGTTTATGCAGCGTTTCCCCCTTCTGCAACTCCTCTTGTGTTTTGCCTGATCGCTGACTGCGGTGGGGATACCGGGGCCGCCCAGACGGTTAAACGCCAAAAGGCAACTAGCAGGCCAGCATCGCCGCGGGCAATGGAATGCTTACCAACACTGCCCTAGACCAGCTCCTTGCTTGCAGAAGGTGATTGCTCGCCTTTTGGTTTTGGGGGTGCTTTTGCGGACGTGGTGCGTCGCCCAAATCAACACGGTCGCGAGTTGGCACGACCGTATCTTGTTGCTTGTTGTGTATGTAGGAGTAGGTTCACGCTGAGAGTTCTCGGGTGGGTGGGGGGTGGGGGTGTGGAGGAAGTTGGGTGGGAGGGGGGTGGTATGGTGACAGGCATGGTGCACAAATAGCTGAATGGCGTGTCACAGTGTAGCAATAACCCTCGTGGGCATGGCACGCCATTTGAAGTGCAGTTGTGAGCAGTCTTCTTCGTGCTTGCACTTGCGCACCTGCTGTTCAGAACCATCTTGTTTGTGCAGGTGAAAGCATAAACGCGATCAGGAAAAGGCAACCGTGGGTGTCCCAGTGGCAAGCCGAAATGAAAGGGATGAGCAACGGAACAAAACACCCCGAAAAATCAGCGGCGGCCCGAAAAATGCCTTTGGGGGGGGGGGGGGGGGGCATGGGCGTCTGGCGAAGAAGGGGGGGGGGGGGGTTCCAGAAATGGGCTTCCGTGCCGGGGCCTTTGTTTTGTGTAAGGGGGGATGTTGCCGCCAAAGGCCAAAGGCGCCGGAACACAAATTTTTTTGGCCCGGAAAAATTTTTTTCACCAAAACATTTTCCCCCACATATGTGTAGTCAAAATGATCAGCGCGACGTGGGGATCATTTTGAGCCATAGATCCCGGGGTCGACCCCCCCCCCCCCCGCACGGCAGGTAGGGCAGCCCCGGCCCAAACCCCCCTCCCGGCACGGCGACCAAGGAGAGGGGGGGGGGGGGCAAATGGGCTTCCGTGCCATCCCCCCCCCCAAAGCAATTTTCTTCCCGCCCATGCACACCGCTTTTTGTGAATTTTTCCTCCACCTTGCATCTTGCCATCGAATTGAGCGAAAGGCTGAAACTGGATTGCTTCGTAGAGGGCACGGAGATAAGGACGCAGCCACGATTAACCGGCAAAGGAGTGCATCCGCATTTTTCTGGAACATTTCCCGGTGTTCTAGGGACGTCTCGGTCTCTGCGTGGGCGTGCTGTTACTGTTTCATAGCAACATGGATGTCAGCCATCAGTTTGCGTGCCACGTCGCGTGCATTGCAGAACTTCGCCATCTTGTGCCGTCTGCACAGGGACAATTTTGCTGCGCCTGCCATAGTGGCTTTTCCCAGTCTGCGATCAAGGTGGCCAACTCTCCAATCCCTTCCATCGATGACATGGAGGATTATGCTCAAATTGCATAGGATCATTCGTGGTATTGGCTCGCAAGCATGTGTTGTGCTGGGCAGCGCGCCCTGGGTCCTCATTCTGTTGCCGCCGAGGAATTGTCTCACGCTTCATTTGATCTGCTAGCGCATGCCAACGTTGGACATCCTTCAATCGTTGATATCGATTTGCACCGCAAGAGGACAAATTTGAGGACATCGATGTACAAACATATTGGGGCAAAGTCCATGCCCTCAAACCAGTTGCATCGATGTGGTTCTCACCATTCTTCAAATAGGTGTGCCCGCAGGGGGCCTGTGTTTCAACACCCAAACGAACAAGGGCTGGCATGCAAATCTTGCTTCAGCATCTCGGTTCAAGGTTTGTGTTAATGATCGTTGTTGCTTGCAGGTTTTTCTGCGGTGTGCCACGTCCCGCATATCTTCGTTGCCTGAGGTTTCAGTGTCCACCCTCCTGCCCTTATGCCGCTCCTGCAGGGTGCTTTTCCAAAAACTGCCAGTCCCGTTCTTGGACCTGCTGTCATCACTTATTATTTTTGCCCATGTGCATTTCGTTTTTACTCCTGCTCATTTTGGATATTCAAGTGAACCGAATGCTCTCTGCATCCGAGCTGGTGCAAATCGCTTGACCCCGAGTTTTTCTTCCGTGCCATTACTGGTAGGACATGGGAATGGGTTCAGAGAATAGAAGGCCTCTTTGTTGCACAAATTTCTCCCCTGCTGCAACTTAGTGGGCAGCAACCCACCCCTTGCATTTGCGTATGTATATCACCGGATATGCGTACGTGCTTTTGCATGTTTTTTGGACAGTGCAGGCGTGCGTGTGTGCGTGTGCCTGCAACGCACCAAGCAAGTCGCACATTGGATGCCAAGCACCCGTGGTCTTGCGTGATATTGGCACAGGAGTTGCGCATGCCCGCAGTGTCAGTAGAAGCAGGCGGAGATACATTACACATCATTTCTTGGCATATCAGTCATTGCCCCGCGTGCACGTGTGTGCGTGTGTGCGTGAAGCTGCATCTGGTCCGGTCCTTCTTAGTTTCACTGCGACGTTGCAGGCGTCTGAGAGCGCTTGCTGCTGCTCTTGTGGTTGTACTCTGCTTTGCATGTGTGTGTGCGCGTGCGCATGCGTGTCTGTTGGGTCGTAACGAAGTGTGTGTGTGTGTGTGTGTGTGTGTGTGTGTGTGTGTGTGTGTGTGTGTGTGTGTGTGTTTGTGGTTGGTCGTAACGAAGTGTGTGTGTGTGTGTGTGTGTGTGTCCCCAATCAACAGACCGAAAGACGTCTAGGGCTGCCCTGCAGCTCCTGAGGAGTTGTCTTTCACCGCTTTTCTTGCTCTGTTCTTGCTTGCGGTTCTCGTCGTGTATGTGTGCACGCTGTGTGTGTGTATGCACGTGTGTTGCATGAGTATGCTGGGTGTGCACGCCTACATGCGTGCATGACTTCGTGCACACCTGACCCAGAAGCCGGGTCTGCAGCAGACATCCCACTGGCGTCTGGCAGGCAAACTGGTTCTCAGTAGGAATTGGCCCCGTATCAGAGGCCACTCAGTAATCCTCGCCCCCTGCACCACCAGAATTCAGTAGGAACGTGCTGCGTCCGGCGTGTGGCTCAGTAGGACCCTGCTCCATCCGATCATGTCTGAGGTCGCACACGCTAGTAGCACGTGTGGTCTGCAGTTTATATTCTTGCCTGCCTGCGTGTGCCAATGCATGCGCGAACATCTCCCCACAGATTGCTTTTTGCTGTGACGGCTGTAAGTAAGAGCTGTAAAAAGTGCCGCCGCGTAGGAACACAGCAGAGGCAACTGCGGGGCTCTGTAAATCATTGATCTGGTCGTTGAACGACTCGTCCTTCAGCAATGCTCCGGAGGTTGTGACTTGTGCGAACCCGGCCCCACGCGGGGATTCGATCACCCCCTCCCCAGGTGCGGGCGAAGGGGAAGGGTTGGTGCACATGCCACGGCCGGATCCTTGTGTCCCTGTGTACAAAGAATGCCCCTTGGAGGCCACATCCTGACGCGTCAAGATGCCTCCATCCTGCCCCGTCACGATGCCCGCCCCTCCCACAGCTCTCTGTTCCACCAGCAGGATGGCTCTGCAGGGTGTGCACGGCCCTGCTCTGTAGAGGCCCGCAGGGGCCCTCAGGGGCTCTGTCCCTCGTCATATTCGGCCAGTCACTGCTGGCGATGAGAAAGCCAATGCGAGTTGCTTTCGTTGGAGTGCTCCCTGCTGGACCCCCTTTCGGGGTTTGACCATGCAGCGGATTTGCGCCGTTCTCTAGGCCTGCCCCATGTTTGTGGCCCCACAAGAGATCCCAACAACCCCCTGTCCGGCACCTTGTCACAGGTGTCTCTATCGCAGAGCGCTCTTTTCTTCTTCTTCAGCACTTTGCAGGGGATTCCTTGACAGGGCAGGCGAAGTAGGGGCGGCGGGCGGAAATGAGGAGATGGGGTGGCAGGCTGACGTATCGACTCACCTTTTGCCTCCTTTACAACAGGGTGGCGACAGCCATGCGACAGCTATCAAACCTCAAGGTTTGGCTGGGAATGCAAGGGCAATCTAAAGGTAACAAACACACACGCACACACACACCGGCGTGCATCACGTGCAAGAGGCTGCGCAAAACAGCCCAGGAGTGTTGCTCTTTGGGGCATCACGAAGCGGGGCACGTCCCTCGCCGCCCGCAACTACAGCTCTGTGAGGCCCACAGACTGCCGCCGTGCCCCATTTGCGCACGCACACAACGGGGGGTAAGGCACTGTTGTGCAAGGGGGCATCACAAAGTGTGCACCCCAGTCCAGCCATCCAGGAAGCGTTGCTCCTCTCAACAGCCGAAGCGTTCATATAAACGCCCACGAGTTGGGCCTTCACAGACAAGTCAAGCCTCTTTGAGGTCTCCACACCAACCCCCAACGCCTCCCGCCCCCAAGCGGCGGAGGCCCAAAACGCCATCCCCGCCCTCCCCACCAACCCCTGTTCCACAGGGGCTGGTAGAGACACCGGATACGGAAGCAATTTGCCGCCAGCTCTTTCTGGGGGCACACGGAAGGGCCAGCTCCGAGGTAACCTAACCGTACACACACAGAGGTTCTGATTCCGCAGAAGGGATGGATCACAGGCGCAAATAGGCAACAGCAGACTGAGCCGAATACACCTGCCATCTCATGGCTGCATAAGGATCTACCTCGTAAAAAGTACAGATCACACACGCACACACACACACACACACCAAGAAAGCCCATAATTGGGACCACCTCACGGCCACATCACGGGTCTCCCTCATTCATGGGACCAAGGGGTGGGCGGGAGAAGGGGGGAGAAGGCTACGCCAGCCCCTGACCCGTAACTCTCGCTTAACCCGTCGCACAGCGTCCAGGACTTTGATCCGCCTTTGCCCTCGTTCATGGGACAGCGCAAAAGCGCCTTGGACCTTAAAACTTCGCCTGCCCTCATTCATAGGTTCTTAGCGGTCCCTCTGACGCACTGCGCTCCACGGGGGGAGGCCACAGGGTAAAGGGGCAGGCCTCGTTCACAGGACCGTGTTGGACCTTAAAAGTCGCCTGGCCTCATTCATAGGACAGCACACACACACACACACACACACACACACACACACACACAATTGCCAGAGAACTGCCAAAGGCATGAACTGATTGCGTTAAAAACCCCCCCGCGGCGGGGCACTTGGCACAAAATTGGCACACACACACACACACACACACACACACACACATCATATCATAGCGAACGCTATTGCTTTGGTTGAAAACTGCATCATACACACACACACACACACACACACACATCATATCATAGCGAACGCTATTGCTTTGGTTGAAAACTGCGTCATACACACACACACACACACAGGGTGGTCCTGGGGCAGCGAGCCAGGTTCTAGCCTAAAGTGCATATCGCACTGGTTGAGGGGCGACACAGGGACGCACCCCTGGCCTGTACTGAGGGCCGCACCAATGGGGAGTGACCTGACCGGAGGACACCGTTGTGGCCATACAGGCTCAACCGGGAAGACCTGGTAAAAATGATAATACATGCACACACACACACACACACACACACACACACACACACACACACACATCAGATCATAGCAAACGCTATTGCTTTGGTTGAAAACTGCATCACACACACACACACACACACACACACACACACACACACACTGACACACACACTGACACACACACACTGCAGGGCCGAACACAGAACCGATGGTTTGCAGTCGTGGTAGGATGTAGGAATGTCGAACCTCGCGGTTTGAGCATGAATGGAATTGATACCTTGGCGCGCGCACACACACACACATACACACACATATCCCAAAGAAAGGACTTTTTCTTTCGCAAAGGCTGCATTGCTGATTGTGGGGATCCGTGCGGATGGAGTCACGTCGTCAGTTTGCACATCCCCAGTGGCTTTTGTTGGTCTGCACAGAATTGAAGCCTCCGATGTGGTGTGCCTCTAAGCGCCAACGTGGCCGAGAGGCAGCCGCGCCTGTGCGGCCGCCGCTTCCCGCATTTCTGGTGGGTCAAATCCATTGCCCGGAGCCCCCTGGTTATGCCTGTGATTGCTTCTAAATTAGAGCTGGGAGCCTGGTGCCAAAGCAAGAACTTCTTCCGCCAAGGCTCGAGTCTATCGCATCTTTTCAGCCCTTGGCCGAGGGATCGCAGATGAGGTTCTGCTGAGGAAGCTCTTTTAGGGCGCCAGTTTTCCTCGTTTGGCAGAAGTGACTCCGAATACAGGGCTGTGAAGTAGCACTCTGCCAGGACTGTCTGGAGAAGACAAGTGCTCCGACTCTCCTGTACATTCCGACCCCAAAGAATATATATGTCAGTGGCGTATGACACCTGCGTGCCATGTTTTGGCACCAGGATGCAGATCTATGCGATGAAATGTGTGTACAGTCGGCATCACATTTTCTCTGCAAGCTTTTTGTAGGCTTCGGAATATGCTACGATCCTCTCAAATGCTGTTCTGTTTTCTTGAAGGTAGACTTGCCGGTGCTCTGAGATTCTCTGCCTTAATGGCCATGTTCGGGCTGTCAAGACCAATATCTTCGTTTTGGTCTTATCTTACGCCACGCAGAAGATGCTCGTGGTCATATTAGTAATGAGCACAATCTCTCCTCGCCCACTCGCAGGGAGGTAGCCAAAGTGCCTTGCGATACGTACCAAGGTTTCTGATAGCACCGCTCCTGGGATCGTGGCCTCCCTTGCCTTTTGACCACACCTGCGGCAAACATTTTTGCTTTCCAAAGCACATGCTTATGAAGGCTCGTTTTTGACGGCTCATCCGCATGGGATGTCTGCATGCACCAAGGTGCACCACGCTCCATGCGCCAGGCATGATAAAAGACCGACATATCTGCATCCCTGGATTTGGGAACTGGGTGCAAGCAGGTGGGGTTACACGCCACGAGTCTGATTCGTCTGGAACATGCATCAAAAAGGATGCAACGAGTGGAGAACGATGGTGTCCTGCGAGGATGTCATTTCTTTTTGCTGAATATCTCCATGCCACCCCCAAAAAGGTTTAATGTCTGAGCTTTTTGTGGACACTAGCTCAGCAGTATCACTGTTGAGCCTGCCCATGGTCGGAATTCAGTTGCCAGTAGATCCAGCATGCAGGTGACTATGGCAGTCTCGAAGGTGGTGTAGATTTGATGTATCATCGTTGCCCAAACGCCATTTCCAAGTATGTGTCAAGCACCATCCTGGTCGTTTGGTGTCACCGACAGCCTTGGTTTTTAAATCATGTGGGTGCGTTCGTTGGCCACGTGCTTCTCACCGGATTATGATCTGGAGAAAGGCCACCAATGTGTCGTGCATTACTGCTTGTAGCTGTGTGTGTCATCGCTGATGTGGACCTGTGGTACCAATTATGAACAGGAATCAGCGATTGGATGCATTTCCGTCTAGTACTATGATCCAATCACTCTCCGACTGATCTTTGTATGCGGATGAAAAATTACTGCTCTTGGCACGGAGTTAGAGATGCATCTGAAGGCTGAAATGAGACGGGCAGGGGCTTGGGACGCCAAGTGTGATGTGGCGGTCAAATTCAACTCAGTCCGCCGGACGCAATTCTGGTGCAGGCATCAGTCCCCGCTCAAAGAGGCAAGCAATTCCGGTGGATGAAGGAACGGGTACAAGTGTCCATGATGTTGATTGGCACAAACATCAAGGTACTCTATGCGTGGAAGTTCTGTCGCAAGCCAACAGTGGCAGGATGGAGAACGATTCAACATGCGTGTGCAATGCACAACCGAGCAGAGCTGCTCCTTTGTATTTTAGACGAACGTACCGAGCTGCATGTTCTCCTTCCTCCCCTGTATGTTTTGGCCTAGTTGCTGTCACGCCCCCAATCCCTCTGACCATCAATCTGCGCCGGAAACAGCCTATTCAGTAAATTTCAGATGCCAAGATTTCAACTTTTTGAACCGCTGTTCAGAGCAGTGATGTAGCAGCAAGTACGAGCTATGCGAGCTCCCGGCACTTGCCGGTCGTCTCATATTTTTCCGTCAGTTCTTCCAAAAATATTCTACAGGGGTTGTAACCTCTGGTGTTTATGTGCCTGCCTCACATGCGCCAATGGTAGTGATGGATAAAGGTATTGGATGTTGTACAGACCGCGGGAGGGAGGGATCACTTGATTGTTCCTTGTCTTCTGCCTGATGTGTCAGTTCAGGAAGTGTATGGCAACCGTTGTTGTTGCTTGTTGTCACGTGGCGCTGTTGTTATCTGGGATTGTTGCATGTCTTTGGGTGCACATACACACACGCGCGCACGTACAACTATTCGTGAGCGATTGAAGCCTGAACGCTGGGGCATTTGTCATTTGGTAGACATTTGGAATTCAGAAGGCGACATTGTGCTCTTGGATCAGTAGCAAGCACTTGGAGAGCGATCCCATCAGCAGTGTGATATCATTGTGTTTGTGTTGAATGCACTATTGGGCTGACGGTATGCAAGCGGAGGCTGATGTAAGAGGTTTCATTGTGCGCTATGCACAAACGGTGCGCAAACTGGGTCGCGCTACACTCCCAACCAGAAGTAATTGCAAAATGAGAACTGGCTATTCTCTTGTGTGATGCGGGCGGTCATAAGCCGTCGGGCAATTAGTGTGCCAGTCCGCTTCAGCAAACAGTAGCCGTGGAACCCCTACTGTACCCTGCAGGAGGTACATTGCAGCAGTTGTGCAAACCACTACCTGCCCAAGACTGCCAAGGTGGGAAAATTTGTTTGTCATGAAAAACGACCCAGATCCGGTTTTTCTTGTCATATGCCTTTTCACAGGCACACCATTGTGCTGGATGAATACAAATGGGGCACTGCACTTTGGGTTCCTTTCTCCCATTTTATGATCAAAACTTGCTAAAAATGCGTCAATCGGTTTCTTTCTGGGGATTTTAATGCACCCATTTGGGGTTCGGCAACACCGATGACGCGGGTATGGCACACCTGCTTGGTGGTGATCTTGTTGCACGGGGTGTGCACGGGGTGTCTTTTGGGCATTTTTTTGTATTTCAGGGCATGTTGCTGTGTTGCAAAGAGAGACGCTTGGGAACCACGTTCTGTTGCATTTTCGTTCACAGTTTGCAACCGCCTGTGACACACCACTCATGTTCTCTCCAAACATGCTTGTGCAGTACCCCCCCCTCCCCTTGTCCATCCACCCCCGGCCAACAGCCCTGGTGGCGCTGTTGTTGCGCGCATTGTTGGGCCTTCGCCATATCCGAATGAGTTCCAGCGCATCACTTACATACATTGTGCTGTTGACCACGACAAGGCCCCAGTGTCTCGGTTCTCCATGTTTTGGTGTCGTTCACCTGATCATGGAAGCTGTTTCAGGGTTCCCTAGGGCCTTATTGTGAGTGGTGCATTATCTTCAGACTTGTGGTGATAACACCGTCTATGGGGTACAATAGGTGCACAAAGACTTCTATCACTGATTTTCTGATACTATGGGTCTTTTTGTTTTGGTGCAGGACCATGTTTTGCTGGTGCATGTTTTGGGGCAGGGTTTCCCCCTTGTGGGCCATGTGGTTCTGGGGATAACAGCCTCGCGCGCCCCAGGGGCGCACAGGGTGAATGCTCCCTCCTGGAGGAATCCGCACTCGTTGGTCCTGTGTGTATGGATGGGACACAACAGTTAGGCAGCATTTTGTTACCCCCCCCCCCCCCCTGTATAAGCCACGCCCTTGTCCAAGCTGCAGCTGTATGAATTTGGTACCTAATTTGATTCGGTACAAATGCAGTGCAGCCACATAAGACATGGGCTTGGTGAGAAATTTGCCAGTTACATAGGGTCATGGACACATGTTTTGTGAGCGTTTGCCCACTTGAATCCACATAGCTCTGATTTTGGGGATATTTGTGCATAATATTCCCCCTTCTTGCACCAGCTCACCATGCAATCTTCTCTTTTTGAGCCTGGAAATCTACAGCCTTGTCCAAGCTGCAGTAGGCGCAGGGACCGTATTGATTTGGGACTTTTGCGTAGCTTTTACCAGGGGGGGGGGGTGCTTTGTGCACAAGGCTTCAGTGATCCGCATGATGATTGTGCCCCATGTTGTACGAGTTGCAGACTGGGTGCAGAAGGCTGCGCTGGGAAGAACCCTTGTTCAGCGTTGTGTCGCAGGAGTATTGGCCACACCACAATTTGCACCCAGTCAACAAATGTGCACATGTGAATATCAATACGGCATTCTGCACCTGATGCACCGTGGGTGTCCAGTGTTTGTGTGCCAACAATACACCCATGTGCATTTGGTGCATGATAATTGTGCTCTGGCATGCACCAAAGAAACGAGATTAGAGATCATGGCTCAAGGGATACAACTGCAGTTTCTAGAACATGATTTGATGCTGAGGGCACAGGTCTCAACAGTGCGGGAGGAGAGTGGTAAGTTTGAGAGATTTGGCTCATCACAGAGCAGCACAAAGGAGCAATGCAAGGAGCATTCCGTGCCTGTGACAGCCACCGAAGGGCAGTGAGGCAGTGGCTTAGTGCCCGAACCTTCCCATCCATCTGCGTCAGCTTTCCTCAAAGAAAGCAGGCCACTTCAACACTGCAATCCAGTCTGAGCAATCTCACCAGCCACCCCAGCTATTTCCACAAAGGGCGGCAGAAACGTTCCCCGTGGTGGGCGTTACTGGCCTTTTCGTTGGCACTGACATCTGATCTCAAGGGCAATTCGAGTCACATGAGCTGCCGGAATGAAAAACACAATTTTTTTTCCCGTGGAGCCAGTTTTGCTTTATCGTCTGCATGATTAATAGGCTCCGAACCGCAGCATTCGCCGTGTCTTTTATCAGTTTCATCCTCAGCTGCTGGAAATGTTGAGATCTGGCTTCGCAAGGTTTGTGCGGTGCACACAAGTCTGCCGCCACTACACTGGCAGCACACCTGCGACACGTCCAGAGAACGAGCCACAAGAGTTCACCAAGCTCAACTTGGAGGAGGTGGAGTTTCGTCAGCCAGCATTTAAGAATGAAGATATAGAAAGCAAACGCAAACGGCTCAGCTACCAGTCATCAAAGAGAGGGATGTTGGAGATGGACAATCTGTTTGGTGGTTTTGCATATGCACATTTGCAGGTTCCTCCCTCTTCCATCGTGTCGTCTTTTGTTTGGGCAGAGCTGTTCTCTTTCGTGCGGTGATCTCCTTTTCATGGAGCAGTCATCTGCCATCGACTGTCCGAGGAGTGTGGATGGGTATAAGAGAAGCATGAGTGGGCCTGAAATAATGGGAAATTCCAAGCTCTCACCTTGTGGCTTGATTTTTCCAACTTACGGGTTATTGGCAAAAATGGTTCATTTTCTAAACCCAACGAAACATCTCCGACGAGTGCAAAGAGAAGCACCGCTATCCACCAATGAATGCCCAGCTACACATTGCTACGGCAACTCCCTGACCGGTACCCCTGTGAAGAAACGTACTCTGGCTCGTACCATCCCTCTCTTCCATTTGATCTGTGTCCAGTGGAACCACTGTGGTACAGGGGGGGGGGAAATTTCGCGACGGGAATATTTCGCTGTGGGAAATTTCGTATTTCAAATGTGTGCGAAATTTCCCGCTCAATTTTCAGGCCACTGTGCGAAATAAACCCGGCGCGAAATTTAGCCACGATGCTTGATCTAGAATCATTTGAAATGTGAAAAGGACTAGTTGCCGCACAAAACAGAGAGGAATTTTGGGCACGAAATGCCAGTACTTGTCTGCCTCCTCCTTGTGCCGCTTCTTTGCATCTACACCTATACTGGGGACACACGGCTTGGTTTTTTCTGTCGCAAGGTCGCTCACTGCCACTTTTTCTCAAATGATATCTTATCAAACAGTCGTGTATCATGGACCAAGTGGTATCCAATCAAACAGTTTTTCAACTGTTTTCAGCCCAACAGTTTTTCAACTGTTTTCAGCCCAACAGTTCTTCAACTGTTTTCTGTCCAGGCCAAATTCTTGATTGACACCCCAAGTATTGTGTGCTTGCCTCTTTCCTGCCCTCCCATGTGCTGTTGACAGGAGGATGTGGTGCAATGTATGGCTCAAACAGTCAAAAAAAGCGCCAGAAAAAGCGCCAGAAAAAGCGAACAAAAGCCTCCGCCAATCGAACCCACGCCCTTTTGAACATCAGTGTAGGTGCATACCACTAAGGTAGGACAGGCCTCTGCTCACATTGTGTTTATGGGCAGCATACACTCCGGATAGCCTTCCAAACAAAACGAACATACTTTGGATTTGGGGTCACTATGCAAAGCCCTGGTGATGGGGTTTTTTTACCAAAGATGGTCCGCCCGGTACAGTGGCCTGTACAGTGAACAATCCTGGAAGGTGCGAAATTTCCCGCTCAATTTTCAGGCCACTGTGCGAAATAAACCCGGCGCGAAATTTTCTCGTGCGAAAAATTCCCGGTGCAAAATCCCCCCCCCCCCCTGTAGCCAGACACAAAGTGTGTCCAATCAGCCATGATTTCGTGTGCAATCTTGCACGCTGTTTCTGGATAAGATGAAAGCAATCGGGAACCTACATGATGAGAGAAAACAGGGACAAGATAAGCAACGCCCAGACAATTTCTATCACTCCAACTCCTACCTCCTGCGTGGCGCACAGCTCCTCCGTCGCCCTTGCGAAGTCTTGCATGAAAAACAAAAGCAAGCCAAATCTGTGTTGTTCGGTCTGCCTTAAGAATTAGCTTTTTATCAGCGTTTCAGTGCATGCCCAATCCCCGTGATAGATTCAGCGCCCTCAAAGTGCATGCTGTATTTGTGACCCAGACATGCCACGTCAGGATGAAACCTTCCTTTGTGCACGTTGTTCATGCTGAAGACGTGCACACTGAACGCCAGTTCCAAATGCACCCCAGTAGAAGAACTCTTTCTCGGCCTACGAGTGCTTTTGCCCCTTCTCTCTGCAGACTATGAGCGACAGGGAGCTTTCAGAGTACGATAGCATTCTTCGAGAGACGGACACCCATTTATATGCATGGCTGGTGAAACGGGAAGACGTCCCGGAGGATATTTCTGAACTTGCAACGTATCAGGTTTGGTGCCAGAAGTCAATTTCCCACAATCAATCAGTTTTTGGTCTTCAGTCAGGGCGTCGGGGAGTCAGGGAGTTGCGCAAGCAGCAACCAAGCATGGGACACTTGTGGCAAAGCGCGATCCAAACGATTTGCTTCGCTTTCTATGCAACTTTTGGTGCAAGGCACCTCGAGAGTGTCAGCGTGGTTTGTGTCATATGCCCATATGGCTAAGGTGCATGTGCATTTACATTTTGGTGGATTGACATTGTGCGTTAGTTGGTTTGACAGTTGCGTCTGGGACATTGGCCGAAGGCCGAGGTATTTTGCACAATTGATAGGCATGGGGACCGCATTGCATGAGGCATGGATCACTTGTTGTGCACTCTTTCTGCAAAGCCCCGGAGATCGGCGTTGTGGTATGTGTCAATGTCATGGTTGCCATGCTTTATTGTCTGGGTGGCGTTATTGAGGGTTTTGGAGCTTGGTTTGTGACACACGCCCATATGGCCTTCGTGCGATGGGTCATGCGTTTGCACTTCTTGTGGGTTTGCGTTTTGCGGTTTTTCTTGTGACAACAACACTCGAAAGTCTGAGAGTGGTGTGCGTCAGCTGCCTTTGTGCTTTGGGCAGTGGCCGCAGGACAACATATCTTACCACCTGCAGTTGCACGGGGAGAGCATTGCAAGAGGCATGGATCACTTGTTGTGCACTCGTTCTGGAAAGCCCCGGGAATTGCATTGTCGTGGTGGCATATGTCAATGTCAGGGCGACACGTGCCGTTCTCTTGGTGACATGTGGTGGATGCTGGCATTTTGAACATCGGTCTCTGTTTTTGCTCGTTTCAAACCCAAACAAACTCTGTCATCACAAGGTACGCCACCCAATCCATTTCGGCTTCCTGGTCTGTTTTTCGCCCACAGCGTCTGGATCGGTTTGCTACGTCTGGAGAACTGGAATCCGTGCGTGACCATCTCATCGGACAGTAGGTGTGATGGCAGGCTGTTGGAAGGTCTCGGGAGTAGCGGAGAGGCTCTCGCAGGGACGGAATGTGTGCATGTCCGACATGCTGGAACACCCCCCAGCCCCCCCCCCCCCCCCACACACACACATTGCACATTGTTGGCCGCAGTATACACTGCACGTTTGATGCACTGGACCGTGTACTCCGGAGTGCGGATCACACCGAACAGAGATGTAGGATTGTTTGGCATCATTTAGCCAAAACTAAAAAGGGCCAAACCAAAAGGGGGGGGGGGGCAGAGCCACCAAGAGATACTGTCATCCGCGTCGAATATGTCTGCCTTCTCATTGATGCAAATGGATCTCCATCATTAATAACCCAGCCCGCACACAAACCTGTCCGCTCAGCTGAAGAGGTGTAGACCCCCGTCTGGCTGGGTGCGACAGAGGTGTATGGACGCGCATCAGAGGGCGTGTGATGAGGAGTGACACAGCCTCATGAAACCCGCTTTTCAATACACACACACCCACCCACCCACCCACCCACCCACCCACCGCATTATGCATGCACGTGCACAGCCTCCGGGTTGCATCCGAGGGAGATTACCTGCAGGCCGCTTAATGCTAACAACAGGACAATGGCTGACCGCAGAGGGATGGATTGGAAGCTGTGAGTCAATGTGCTAAGGGTATCGCAAGCCTTACATGGACATTGAATCAATAGGATGCAATACTGGATGGAAGTTAAACCTCGCAGTTTGGGCATGAATGGAATCCCGAAGGTGGGACAAAGCTGCTCATACCCCCCAGGGGTACGAGGGCACAGCTTCATTTGCTTCAGTAGCCTTGCGCACCAGACCTTCCTCTTGTTCCATGTTTTGTGCTAAGGACACAACCAAATTGTTTACATGGTCTTGCTCACTGCTCATCCCACCCTGTGGAATCTGGGCTTCCCCAATTAGCGCGGAGTGGGTGTCCACTGCTCTAAGGGCACATGACGAACAAGGGCCAATGCTTGGTGATTTAGGTGTCAGCGAATGGGCGTGTATTGTAGGGTGCTAACCGTATCCCCTCATTTGTGGTTGACCAAATTGATGGGTATGGTTTTGTGGTGCACGTACCATGCATCAACCCCTGCCCACCCTCTGCCCGACTATCCTCGCATGACTGACCTCTTTCTCAGGTGCCTGGCCATCTATTGCCCGGGTGTTGTTGCACGCTGAGGCATGGGCAACTCAGTCATGCTGCTGAATGTGTTGATGAACATGCAATATGGACGCAAAGGTGTATCAAAGTGTGGTGCGTTCAGGGTTTCGTTTGACACCCATGCCGCCATACAAGGTGATCTGGCAGTCTGGGGGTCATAAATTTGGGGGTTCGCTGACTGGACGGCCTGCACAATGGATTGACCATGTTACGTCACGTTGTTTAAGCATGCGTGACCGCAGAGTGCTACCACGAGTCATTGATTGGCGACATTCATATCTGGAGGTCTTCGACGTTCACACCTATCGTACGTATGTCCGGTAACGGGAGAGGCTTGATGTGTGAGTTTGCATGGCAGTGGATGTGCAAGGTTGTATGGGAGTCTGATGGCAGGCAGATGGCGTGGGTGCCATGTATTTCTGTCAGGTCAGACGAAGGGGGCACTGCAGTTGTGATTATTTTGCAGCATATTTGTTTTGCATTTTGCCCTCATGTGATTCAGAGCAGGATAATTTGGCAGTTTGTCATGAATATATTTCCTGCACCTGTGCACCGAAATTTCTCTGACCTGTTCCATAACACTGAAATTGGAAATTTGCTTTGTATATTTCCAATTTTCATTATGACCTTGGCCTTTAAGGATTGAGCATGGAAGAGATATCGGAATATCTCCATGCATTCGCTGTTCTCTCCCAGTGGAGGAGTTAAGACAAACACAGGCAGGTTTTACTTTCTGTCTTCGTTATTCTTGAAGTTGAACCTCTTTGCATATCAAGGTGCTGTTCAGGTTTTTACTGTATGGCATCTTGCAGGTTATTGGTTTGGGCACAGCATGGATTTGTTGCTTTTTTGTGTCTGCTATGGCTTGCTTCACTGTCCCAACCAAGGTTATCCCCAGCCATAAAAGTTTTTTTCATTTTATTTCACAGTTTCTTGAGCAGGTGTAGCATTTGCACGGTTCCAATATCGAGCAGAAGGAATTTGCAGCCGATTAGATAGGTTGAACAAATCACGTCGAAGAGAGGTTGTTAGATCAAGCGCAGGTAGCATACCCCAAGGCATGATATTGGACCCAAAAAAGACTTGTAAAATCATTATTTTGCCTGACGAAATGATCCCCCAATGGATTTTTGGATTTTGAGGCCTCTACCCCCCTGAAACTGGATATCACATTTTAGGGGGTGGGGGGAGGGTGTGTGCTTAGAAGGTTTTGAACCAGGGTCGGGTAAAAAGGATCCCATAGGTCGACCGGCTCGGGCCGGCAATTGCCAGCCAGGACTCGCACAGCCGCTGGGCCATATGTCGGGCGAGTGTTCTACCACTTGACCACTGACTGTTCCTGTAGGCTTAAGGTTCCCCCTTGTTTGTAGCTGTAGTCCGCCACTGAAAAAAGCCAAACTGAGCGTTTCTGCCTGCCTGTCTGCCTGCCTGCTTGCCCGGCTGACTGCCAGACTGACTGACTGACTGATTGGCTGACTGTCAGCCTCTTTGTGATGCCTTGCCAAAGGCAATAGAATTTCCTGCCTGGCTTTGATAGGCTTTGAATATGCTTTTTCTTCATGGGATCAGTCGTTTGTGTTTGTCATCGCACGTTGTACACCCCAAATTGTTTTGGTAAGAGTGCGTTTTGTGTTTTGCAAAATTCATCGACATGCCAAAGCTCTGCTGAACATCATTGCTTGTTCACAGTGCACCCATGGATGTGATTTATAGTTTCTACACTCTTGTGTTGTGAAATTACAATTTTTTTGAAGATTTGCCTTTGGGGATATTGGAGAGATTACTGTTTCATTATTCATCTCTTTATAAAAATCCATGATTGTTTTTTGCCCGTCTATAGGTGAACACTAAAATTTATGTCAACACAATGTATTTGCAAGTAAACAGTTTCACAGAATTTCGGGCATTTTGTGAATTCCTATTTATTTCCGTGTAAACCATGATCCAGCCCTCCTGCACAATGACCGAAAGCCGCGCGAGTACCGCTTCACAGTGCTTACCCCACTTCTGTTCTTTTGTAGCCACCCCTGTGCCCGATGGTTTTTGCGGGAACACTCTGGGAGCTGGCTGTTGCCGCTTGAACATGCCCCCCTCAAATCATGCATGGAGCTGGTCCAGCAGATGCTGCAGATCCAGTCTGGACAATGACATATCCCTGTCTGCCCTCCAGGTCTCCAGTACCTGCGCCCATTGTGCTACAAAATCATCCAGCAAAGGGGCGGCGGCTTGGAAACGAACTTCGCACCTGAGGGACAATTGTTCTTTCAACGCCAACCACAGCACAAGTCCTTGGGTGCAGGACAGAGCTCCAGCAGCAGCCGGCTCGGCCTGACCCCCCCTCCCTTTCTCGCTGCACCAATCCAAAAGTCTTCCTCCCCGTGTCAAAGGTGAAGGCTGAAAAGCGACAGTGTCGCAGTACATGCTCATGGTCCTCGAGCCGGCCACTCATGAAAGTGGACGCAAAACTCTGGTAGAGATCCACATCACAGGAACGCTTTTCAAATGCATCAAGCTGGGCAACACAGACATGATCCACTGTCTAGTCCATGATGCTATCAGGTCGCAGAATTCGAAGGATGTGATCCACGGCATTGTTTGTAAAATCTGTATCAGTGCACCCAACATCAGTAAGATCCCCGATAATGAGATCAATTTGTGATTGCATAGCCCCAAGAATAGATTTGCTGGAGTGGCTTGCAGCGCTTCCGTTGCTGATTGCCGCAGCCATGAAAAATTGACCACCACCGTTCGTGAAAAAGCAACTCAACTCCACTTCCCCGTTGTCATTGAAAAAATAACTCTTTGGAACTGGTGGTGTTAAAAGCTACCAGGTTGCCCTACCTCAGCAGCATACAAGCTTGTGGTGAATGGACTCGTTGTAATATCATCCATAATGAAACATGTGGGTTGCTTTGTGGGACTGCATATTACACCCGTTGTGGGTGTCAAATATACATTACTAATGGCTCCTCAAAGCGAGTGAAGTGTTGGTGGCAAGCGGGATATGGGGGGTGGTTTGCCAAGGGCTCTGAACGAAATTTTTCGGCGCAGGTCCTCACCCACGAACGGCAGAGCATGGGTCGTGGTGAGCTGCGGGGTGTCCTGCAGGCGCTGCAGGCGCGAGGGGCAGGGGAGAAGATGGTGGTAGTTTTAGATTCTGAGTACGTTTACAAAGGGATCATTGAATGGTGCTCCAGGTGGCAGCACCATGGCTGGCGCGTGAAGAACAGAGATGTGGGACACGGGACTTGTGGGAGGCCATTTGGCGACTAAGGCAAGCTGTAGGGCCGTTGGGGAAGTTCATCTGGAGATGGAATGGGGTCGAGCACCGCATCCAACGTGGCACCCATGATTTTTCACAGGCCAAGTTTGGGAAGGTGTTCTTCCGCAGGGGATGAAAGCTTTTTGGTCACCGCGATGTCGGCGTCATTGGGGTGGTCCGGGGCGTCAAGTGAGGGGTCTGGGTTTAGCACGGATGCAAGTGACAGACAGTGACAGAGGAAACGCCAGATGGGAGAGCAGGGGTAATCAACAGCCCATCCTGCACGCCTAAAGGCGCTATGACCCTACCCAGCAGCACAGGCGCACAGGACGTGCGCCCGAAAGGGTGGGCAATGCCCGTCGGCGGCTCTGCCGCAATGCTGGAACTATGTTTCACGGCTTCACTGTGTTTGGACAGATTCGTGGCAGCAGCTTCGCCTGTGCAGGGATGCCATCGTCGGATTATGGCTAAGCTACAGTAGGCGTAGGGACTGTTCCGTAGCTTTGGGACTTTTCCATAGCTTAGACAAGGGGGTGGGGGGGGTACAAACACCTGGATTATACACATACTGATTTTCTGCTGCATGCAGAGGGGAGGCGCGAGGACAAGGTCCCATGTCTCGGCATGAACATCGTGTTGGACCATGAACTAGACAGCCTCCCCAAAGGTGAACGGCACCTTGACATGCACTATCCGTGATGCCCACAGGATGCGGGCCCTAGTTGGCCTAGTTCCCTCGGGGATGGGACCATCGTGTGCTACCGGGAGTCGCAAACTCACAAAAGGGGGAGTCACAAAAGGGGGTGGGGGCTAGCAACCCAGCAGCCCCCAGGGGTAAGAAGCATTCCATACCAAGTTTGCTTCACGACGGTGTGGTGACAGTAGGGGCAAGGGGCGTTCAAGCAGGCGCTTTTGTGTCATGGGCATGTTTCAGTTCCCATACAGAATTCGTTCATTTTTTTCACGAATTTGTCCGGAATTTGTCACGCCAGAATGCACTGCTGCACAGTTTCTTCCGCAACCCCCCCCGTTTTTCCCAGGATCCTTGGCACTGACGGCGTTACGCCCAGACACCCGGCCGCAACCCCGGGTTTGAGACCCGAATCACTCCTTTGAGGGCGGGCTCATTCGGCAGCTGCGGCGGCTTCAGCCAGGGGCAGATGGGGGGGGGGGGGGGGTTGTGCGGGCGTGGGCGTGTTGGACGCCGCAGCCGGTGTTTGTGGCGCATCCGCAGGTCATGAGCCGGCGGCAGCGCCATGCGGGACCGCAGCATCAACGGCTTTGTGGTTTTGGCGCTGATGCTGGGCATCGTCTGCGGCTGGACCCTCCGGCGGATGGTCATCCTCAGCGCCCCGGAGGCGGCGGACCCCGCGCCCCCTGACGCGGCCGCCCGCGTGCAGGTCGCGTACCAGCACGTGGTGACCCTGACGGAGCAGCGCGCCTTCCTCAACAAGGCGCTTGCGGGCCTTGCCCCCCAGCCTGACGACACGGCGGACGTCCTGCCGATGGTCCCGGACACCGTCTCGGCGCACGCGACCGAGCCCTCGGTTGAGGTACCGGCGGCAGCCCCGGCTGAGGTACCGGCACCGGCACTCCCGGTGGAGGTACCGGCGCCGGCACTCCCGGTGGAGGTACCGGCAGCCCCGGCACAACCGCCCGCGTCCTCGGCTCAGCCGCCTGCAGCTCAGGCTCAGCGGCCGGTGCCCGCGGAAGAGCCAAAGGCCCCGACAACGCCGAGCGTCGCGGGGGCGGCTGCTGCGCAGACCGCCGCGGCCCCCACGCAAAGCGCGAAGGGCCTGGCCAAGGCCGTGGCGTACAGCCCCCGTCCGTCGGCGGGGCCCGGGCGGTGGCGCTGCACGCGCGCCGGCGGGTGCAAGTACGTGTTCTACGTCATGCCCTTCGTCGGGTTCTTGGGGGAGCAGTTCTCGCAGCAGCGCCTCGCAGTCATGGAGACCATTCACATTGTGAAGGTGCCGCGGGGGTTGTGCTGCGGCCCTGCCCCTTGGCCCGTGCGTCACCTCCACCCCCCGGGGGGAGGGCGAAAAAAGTTTGCGCGCGAGGGGGGGGGGGGGGGGGGGATGCATTGGAAGGGGGGGGGTACACCCCTCCAGGGCGCCCAGCCGATGTCCAGCCACTGTCTCCCTGGCGGCAAGTGATGGCTTCAATGGCGTTTATAACCGACAGTAACCGCCCACAACCGCTTTGACAACCTCCTCCACCCGCTTATCTCACGGCTTCTGGGGCTGCCTCTGAGGTACCTTTTCTTCTAATGCATCCCTGGGGGAGGGGGGGGGCTCTCCTGACAGGCCAGTCCAAAGAGGCTGGTCTGAAAAGTCTAATGATGATTCACCACGTGCACCGCGAAGCCACCCGGAAGAATTTTCTTCAAAAAATTTACCCCATGATACATCCCTCAAAATGATCAGCGCATCGTGGGGGATCATCTTGTGCCAGAAATGTTGGGCTACCTCAGGACCCCCCCCCCCCCCCCCCAAACCTCCCTCGTCAGCCCGTCGGGGGTCCCCATCACGTGAGCCCTGAAGGAGGGCGTCTGGAAAAGGGGCTGCAACAAATCCCCCGCACGGACAAACCTTTTTTCTTCCACCCTCGCTCTTGTGCCGGTGTAGATGCCCCGCCCTCCGAGGGGCAGCCTGGGTCAGTCTGCCATGCGCCTGAGAGGGGGGAGACCCGGGGATTGGACACGGCGGCCGTGTTATTCGCTGCGGGTGGCCAGCCTACTGAACCCCCCCCGCCCCCCCCCCCAAATCGATGTGACTCCCAGCACTCAAAAGGATGGGATGAGATCGTTCTGCTACCGAGAATTCCGTAGTGCAAGTGAGGGCGGAGTGTCTGCCTTTGGGCAAGCCCGTGCCCGGGTTTCCGGCAAAAACATAAGAAACACGGGGGCGGGGGGGGGGGGGGGTTGCCAGAAGGAAAAGCGGGAGGACAACGGGAGAAACCCGCACGATTTCCCCCAATTTTCAATGGTTTACGGTTCACGTTGTTTCGGAGGGTCTAAGGGGACAGCCGCGTGCGCACTGTGGGCCCCTTCGTTGCCGGAAGCCGCAGAGTGAACACCCGTGCCAATCACGACCCCAGCCCTGTCCATGCGCTGCTTTGTTTCTGGTCTGGTCCCTGACTTTCCTTCGAACTCCGCACCAGCAACGCGGTCGGGTGCGGTGCAGTGCACCCGGTGCCCAGTGCCATGTCCCGTGTACAACCCGCTTGCTCTGGATCATTTGTCTGTGGGAGCGGGGGTTGGTGGGGGAAGGCGAACTTCTGTTGTTGGTGACAGCGGAACGTTTGTCTCACCGCCTCCGATTGCCGCTTGCTTCTTTCGGCCTCTTGCATCCGAGTGCAGCCCGGGGCCGGTGGTCATTGGGGCCAGGGCGGTCCTTGAGGACCCCCCTTTTTTTTGCTAAGGACCGCCCTCAAGGACCGCCCAAGGGACCACCAACCGCCACCAACCGCCAACCGCCAACCGCCGCCAACCGCCAACCACCAACGCCACCAACCGCCACCAACCGCCAGTCGCCAACCGCCAACCGCCAACCGCCACCAACCATGGCTAAACATATGAGCTACGTGCGGTTTTTTTGCAAACCTGCCATTTCGGAACACTTTTTTTCCTCTCTCTCTTAAGGACCGCCCTGATTGGGGCGGGCCGCTGATGCGTCGGGTTCTGGCGGATGCCAGACTAAGACTGGGCTCGCCTTGTCCCTGGGCATGCGCATAAACGAGCCGCATGATTTGGCCCCCAAATGGCATATCAGTGGCCAAGTCTGTCGAGGCCCATGGGCAACAAACTCTGCAACAAACGCCCGCTTCGGTTTGGTCATTGGCCTCATTTCCAGATTCGCGCGGTGTGTCCCCTTGCGCTTTTCACGGGGACTGCCCAACGGAGGTGTGCCCGCTACTCTGCAGGCCCTGGGCCCCGAGTACGTGCTTGTGGAGCCCACGTTCATCGTCACGCCGCACGATAACAACAAAATCGAGGCGCGCATCAAGAAGCGCAACTACGACAACACTGAGGACACCCTCTTTGGGCGGTACCTGCTCAGAGCCTCGGAGTTGTACGACCTGCAGCTCCTGGGGCAGTATTTTGAGCACGACATGGGCATCATTTTGTGGGAGGTGTGCCACATGCCCCGCCTGGAGCGCGGATGTGCCCCATGCGGTGTCCAGCGTGCACATCCCCACGGACGCAGCGAGTGCTTGAGTCCTGTTCTCCTCGCCTCAGCAAGGGTTGGTGCATGCGATATGATGTGCGGAACCGCCGCCCGCCCCCTCTCCCCTGACGCCTGAGCGAGGGTAGCCTAGAGAGGCCTGAATTAGAATAATTAATTGGCATGGGTGCCCCCCCCCCCCCCCTCCGCTGCCACTTGAGCGGCCGCCTTCTGAGAGGCACTGGAACTTGGCACAGGGAACGACCACACAGGCAAACACACCCACTACACATGCAGGCGCCTCGGCGCCGCCCAGCCTCCCCACCCTCTGTATGGCTGTATGTTGACCTCCGAAAAGCCAGTACCCACTGGGGTTTTTAAATCCTAAGGACCTAAATAGCCCAGGGCCGGTGGCAGTGGCCCACAAGGGTGACCTCTGACCGCCCCACCCCCCATGACCAGGTGGCCCTGAATCACAGGTGTGTGGCCGAGAGGGGCCAGCGCAAGCGAGCACGCCAGTGCGACGGCGGGAGCCAAAGTGGGACACAACATACACTACGCCCCAAACTCAGTCCGAAGGCGACAATGCCCTGAACCCTGTAGAAGCAGCCCGACTCTTACCCCATCCAGGGAGGAGGGAAGGGACGACCTGCAAAGCACTGTCTGCGTGACACGGACAATCATGGAACTGAGATGGCGATGAAGGTCGTGAGGCAGGCGCGGCTGGAGCTAAGTGGCGGGTCCACACCTGACCAATTGAGGCCCCTCCGATCACCAAAGTTTGTGATGTGGGATTTGATGTGGGAAAACATGACATTTGCCACAGGGCAAGTTTCCTCGGGACATTTTTGGTATGTCGGCCTTCGGTAGGGCCTGAAAGTATGGTCAAAGGGGACGATGACCTTGAACGCGGGCGTGAGACGTGCACACATCATGGTCGCCTGCTTCATGATGAATCAGAGGGTATTTGGTTCCTCCTGCTCTTTGTTTCATTAACAACAGAAGTGTTGGCCCGGCCCTGATGTGCTCAGTGCAGCTTTGGGGGAGCGTTAACTCAGTCGCCACGCAAGATGAGGGAGAGGATGAGGCAGTGATGTGTGCTTTGTGTTGTCAAAAGCGCTCCATCATCGCAGTTTGTGGTGAGTGCAAGGAGCATTATTGTGCTGAATGTATTGACGCCCACACTGGTGGGCTAATGCTGTTTGTTAGGCACATGAGAAGTGACATGCAGTGACGTTGAATTCGGCTATTTCGCCTTATGCAGCGTGCTTTGAAGGGAAGGTTTGCGGTCCACTCTAGTCGAAATGGGGGGCGACTCTCGGGGAGGTTAAATCTGGGGCTAAAGTGGGGATTTTTAATACAAAAGTAGCGCACCCGGCAAACTCCCCCCCCCCCCTTGTTGTGGTGGGGCTTAGGGGCAGAGCAGGTGGTCATGGAGGAAGGGTGGGTAAGTGAGGCTTTTCGCTTCTTTCGTCTCAGGATTTCCAGTGTCTATTTCCCGGTGGCAGTATGCACTTTGACCTGCTTCTGATGGACCATGGCCCTGTGGACAACACTGCCATCCCATGCGTGACAAACCCTCGGCTGAATGCGAACGCTGAGTTCTTCAATGTGACCTACACCGTCAAAAAAGCGCAGTGCCTGCAGGCCATTCGCAACGGGGGCTACCCCATGACCTCCTGCCAACCCAAGGCCGGCAACTGCTTTGCGGCCGGCAAGCCCTACCGGCGGGCGCTGCTGGAGGCCCTCAAAGGGTACCAGGTATCATCCCGGATGGCGCACTGCCCAGGGACCCCGGGACAGGGCAGATGACCTTGGGCCACCGGATGGAAGCGTATCGCCCATTGCTTTTTCGCACTACCAGACGCGGCAGCGGCACTGAATGGGTGTGGGTTTGTTGGTGCGTTTGTCTTGTATCTTGGAGGGGGCGCTGCGGCGCCGGGCGCGTGCCGGGCACATCCGTGCCCCGAAACGCTCCTGATCACTGCTATCCAACGCGGTGTCCAAATCCTTCCCGCCTTGTGGACCCTGAAATCACCTCGCACACTCAGAGCAGCAGCTTTCTCTTTCCCCTCGTGCTTGTGTGTGTGTGTGTGTGTGTGCCTGCGTGTGTGTGTGTGTGTGTGTGTGTGTGTGTGCGTGCGTGCGTGCGTGCGTGCGTGCGCGCGTGCGCGCGTGCGTGCGTGCGTGTGTGTGTGGTTACGGTAGTGCACGTGCTCCTCCGTGGGCTGTTTTTGTGGTCTGGGGAAGGGAGCTCTGCTATTCCTGAGGAGTTTTCTTTCAACCGCTTTTCTTGCTTCGTTCTTGTCTCGCGGTTCCCAACGTGTGTGTGTTGTTTGCACTCAGAACCTTTGCACTCAGCGCCTTTGTAGTGCCTGTTTGTCACGTTCTACATGTGTGTGTGTGTGTGTGTGTTGTGTGTTGGGTGGGCGCACTCAACACAGTTGCCAACCAGTCAGCATGGCACAGGTAACTTAGGACACGACCTCCGCCGTAGATTTATTGAGGTCTGCCTGCACAGCAGTGCACTATGCACTGTGCACTGTGCAGACCGAGAGACGTCCAGGACTGTTCTGCAGTTCCCAAGGAGTTTCTGCAACCGCTTTTCTTTGCTCTGTTCTTGTCTCGCGGTTCTCAACGTCCGTGCGTGCGTGCGTGCGTGCGTGCGTGCGTGCGTGTGTGCGTGTGTGCGTGCGTGTGGGCGTGTGTGTGTGCGTGCGTGCGTGCGTGCGAGTGTTCCACATTTTTCAGCAGTACCCGCACACATCCAACGGTGCACTTCTGGTGATATTCAACAGGAGGACGGCAGGCGCCGCGTGCAGTTCCACACATGTCTGTTGCACGGCACTGAGCTGCTGTTTCGGGAACTCCGCGCGCCGTGGGTGTACGTCTGTTATGTATGGCCCGACGCATCTCTTCAGGGATCGCAGTACATTGGGCTCTTCATGTACCGATCGGCGCTCTCAGACCGGCTGTACCAATGGATTGAGGACACGGAGCTGGACTACATTGCGATCCGCCACAAGCTGCTGTTCTCGCATGGCATCTGGAGCCGGGCGCAGCAGATCGTGAAGGGGCTGGAACGGCCGTTCGTGGCCATGCATATCCGACGCGGAGACAAACTCATTCCGGACCCGTTCCGGACCCTGGACAAGGTGTGTCGCACGCACCCCATCGGGTGTTGTGTAGGAGGGCAGGCGTGGCGTCAACCAGTGCATCGAGAGTACCCGCGGGGGTGCGCGCTGAAGTGAGCGGGCCGCGTAGCCCGCCTCGCTGCCCCAAGCACCAGCGACTACGAGAACGCTTGCTGCGCGCCGCAGGCGCTGCAGGGGTACAGAAACCTGTTTTATTGCGGTTCGATTCGTTTCGCGGTTTGATTCGTTTTGCGGTTCCATTAGACAGCAATGGCAGCCCTCTTCCCCCTCTGTACCCATGTAGCCTCTCCGCTTTGTGGAGAGCAGTGGTGAGCCTCTCGCACATGGCACGTGCGGCAGCTGTGCCTCACGGAACACGCGATGGAGTAGAACTCGGCCCATCCTTCGGCCTGTGTTCTACCACGAAACCCGCGCTGGTCTTCAAAGTTCAAAGTTCAAGCCTTTCGCACTGAGGGGCCTGGACCAGGGCAGAGGGACAGGGTGCGCCATGAAGGCCAGGCTCCGCTCGGGGCATCCACCGTCACATTTTCTGGATATGCCAGTCCATGGCACGCGGTCAGGCTCCTGCTCCGTGGCACCCGTGCGCCCTGACGTTGGGGAAGCAGGTGCTGCCTGCTCTCCAATGGTGCTCCCAATGCCCTACCTGGGGCTGAGAGAGCTCGACACAACACCACGATTCGGCTATTGACATCGCGTCGGGGAAAAGGGCTCAATTGACAGGACTGTTAATCAGTTATTATGAACTCTGGCGCCAAGGGCGCCGAAAAATTTTTTTGCGCATGAAAAATGGTCAAATTTTTTTCACCAAATAAATGGCAAATGATGCCTTGCTGAACCCCTTGACGCGCTGATTCCAAAAATTCCATTTTCATTTTTGGGCAATTTTTGGGTCTGGGTCACCTCCGAGGCACGGGGGTCAGTCTCGGTAGGATTTTGGGGGTCCCGTCGATTGAGCCGCTTTTTTGGGGGGGGGGTTAGCCAGGGGGCTCTATCGACCCCCCCCCTCCCCCCTCCAATTGAAAGCCCGCCTGCCCCCTGCCCGTGCCCTTCCTCGGCTCAGGCCGTGCAGCGCATCCAGCGGGTCATGCAGCACACCAACAGCCGGTCGGTGTTCCTGATGACGGACATCAAGAACCAGGACGACCTGAGGCACCTCAACACCAGCCTGCACTCGGTGGGCGGCGTGCATCTCTTCGACTCGGGGGATTGGCGGCAGGAGGTACCCGCCCTGCTCTCCCAAGTACGCCGGAGGGCCCGCATTGAGTACTGAGGCGGTTCATTTGCGAGAGGCGTAGCCGAGAGCGGGACATTTTGTGGGGAACTGACTGCGGCACGGAGGGCGCCGAAGCGCTGCCCTTTGTCTCCTGAGTGCAGCCCCTCCATAGCGATCTCCAACGCCCCACAACGCCCCCAACAACGCTCCGAAAGCCCCCCCCCCCCCCCCCCGCAGTCAGACACACACAGTCGCTCAGCCTTTGTGGCACCCCCCCTAACCCACCCAATCAACCAACGCTCTCATCTTCCCTCACCAATTCCACATGCCCTACAGCGCTCCAGACTTGCAACTGACTGCAAGTTGACCAGAACCGCGTACACTACTCCTACCGCCTACGACAGCCCATGATCAGCATCAGGTGCAGAAGCGGTGTGCGTAGGCCAGCGGTCGCGACACGGCAGCACTCCTTTCAAACGCCCCTGCGGTTGTCTGTGGCCGCAAATTGGGAAATGGGTGTCGCAGCCATGCCCCAAGATCTGCCGGGCGGTTGGTCTACTCCGCCTGTTCAAACGCTGAAAGCAGCCGGCAAAGCACAACATGGGGACACGAGAAACGCGCGAAAATGTGCGATTCTCGTATTCTGTTCGCGTGCTTTTGAGCATCGGCCGATCGCGTATTGTCCCTGGCACCTCAGTTACCCCAGATCGCAGTTGGTGTCCAACGGACCGTTTGTCAATGTTAAGGCCCTGGGCAGTCAATGGCAGTTGACGCGACACACCGCTTCCTGTCTGCGGCGTGGAGGGCGCTCTTGCCACAGTGCGCGCGGGGTGCAGTCTTTGGGTACATCTGGGGGACCGACAGGGACCAGTAGCACCCGCTGGGGGGGCGTTAAACGACTGCTTGCTGTGCCTGTTTACTGCAGGTCTGTTGTGTATGCATGGGGTGGTTCGCATACTCAACGATTGTTGTGTCTCAGCTCTGAAACAACATGTCTTTGTCTTGGGTTCTCCCCAGTGCATCACCTGTCATCACGCAATGAGTTCTTGTAGTTGTTTCGGGCCCATCAAAGTTGGACGGGGATTTTTTGAGCATCCAGTACAAAGTGAATAGCAGGACGGTTACACACAGTTGTGCTCCATTTCACTGGTTGGAGTTCCGCATCTGCACCGCATTGCTCTCATCCCCTCCAACACCCCGATCTGCTGAGGAAACCAAAGATGAAGCCTCCGGCCAACAGGCGCAAGCAGCAAGCATCCAAAAGCCTCCAGGAAATAACAACAACTGCCCAGCAGCCTCCAGGCATGACTGGCAACCATCAAAAAGCCTCCAGCAAGAAAAGTCTTGTTCTAGCAACAAAGATTCTGTGATTCTGTGGGGTTTTATGGGCTTTTTAGATGGTTCGCCAATGTTCGGTCGCTAATAGTTGCCACAGTGCGTGCACAATGTGCACGCAGCGCAACAACTCCTTCGTGGTCCCCAGCTCCCGTTGCCGATTGCAGGGCTTCTTCTCCAGATTGGCTTCATGTCGGGCTGGTCTGTGTTGTTTGGGTACCTCATTTGATCTGCCACCGTTTGTGGGGATGCGATGAAAGCCCAACGTTTTGTGGGCAGTGTTGAGGGACTCCTGATTTGTGGCACATGTTGTGTGATTCTCTGCCTTGTTTGCCTGAGGCAGCGGTGTGTGCATACCCTGTCTGCTTGGGTTGGGCTGGGTTGGGTTGGGTTGGGTTGGGTTGGGTTGCATTGAGTTGAGTTGCGTTGGGTTTTCAGGGTCCCCAAATATTTCACCCAAAATCAACAAATTGTTCGCTTCGGTGCAAGGCATTGCACTCGAGGCGGGATGTTTTGGCTGTTTTTTTTATCCCCCCCCCCCCCCCCCCGCTCCGCACACACCGCCCATCTCTTCCATGGAGCTAAAAGCGTTGTTGGGATGTGTCGTGTGGATTGCGCCTGAGCCGCCTCCATAGCCCTCACCATCGGCGCTGTGCAGGTGCAGGACATGTTCGTTGGCATGGCAGTCTGCACCATGGCTGACTACTTCATCTCCTCCGCCCGCGCGTACTGGGCCTCTGCAACGCCGTCGCGGGACATCATCGAAGTGCGCAACCTCGTGTTCGGCTTCGACAAGTTCACGACGTATTGGTTTGGGAAGCCGGGCCCACGCTGGACCGGGGCAGTGATCGACACCTTCACGCATTCCCAAGATCTGTTGGAGGGGTCTTGACCGAGCCAAGCTTCACAGCCCGGCCCAACCTTGAGGCGCCAGCGTGGCGGGCCTGCAGACGGTGGGTCGGTCGGGCGTGGAGGTTCGCGGGGCGCGAAGGTGCTGCGGCGGGGGTGCACATGCGGGAGCAGATGATAGGACGGAGGTGCCAAGCCCCCGGGGAGTGACAGGGCACTGTATGCGGGGGATGGGGCGGCTTGGGCTTCCCCCTTTGACCCAGCGACCCGCGCTATTGGGGGAGCGCGGGGGGGTCAAAAATCCTAAATCTGGACCCCCCCCCCCCATGTTTTGACCCCAAACTCATGTGTTTCTCTGGATTTTCCTATTTTGAGCCGAAAATGTTTTCAGCCCCCCCCCCCCCCCTGTCCCCAATGTGGGGGGTTTGTCTGGGCGGTAGGGGCTGTGAGCGCTTGGGTGCAGTTAAATTAGGTGACCTCCCGGGCGGTCCCAGGTGCATTGGGTTGGGTGCGGCCTCTAACCCAGAGGGAGGTCGGGGGGTGATGAGTGTAGATTAGGTCGGCAGTATCTCGGGGTACCCCCCCTTTTTCAACCAGCCCTCGACCAACCCCCCCCATTTTCCAGTGGCACGGGACACCGCATGTACCCCGCAAGCCCGCAGGCTTGCGCAAGCACGGCCTTGGGCCCCGTGTTGTTGCCGCTTTTGGGACCGCCAGTTTTGCGGTCCAGAATGTACAGTCACAAGACTGTCCCTCCAATGCGCATGGGATGACAAGGCAAGAGGTGCTGGTGCGGGCATGTGCGGCTTCGGAGGTGGGGTGGGGGGGTCACAGCGGCACCAGCTCGGGCAGACCCCCCCGTGATCTATCCTGGCACCCTGGAACCGTGACCAGACTTGCCACTAGCGTCCGCCAGCGCAGAGATGATCAGATGAAGCAGGGTCCTACTGAGCCACACATCGGACGCAGCATGTTCCTACCGAGTTCCGGTGGTGCGGGGGGCGGGTATTACCGAGTGGCCGTTGATGCGGGGCCGGTTGCGACTGAGAACCAGTTTCCCTGCCAGACGCTAGTGGCACGTCTCACCCTGACCCTGCTTCCTTGCTCCCCCAACACCACCAAGGCCTGACCTCTTCTTTGCATCGTTCCCCCAGCAGGCCATTGCTCCGGTCCATGTGGGAGGGCTATGGCCAATGCGTTGTGGAAAAGGGGGTTCCAGTTCCTGGACAGGGAAAGCAGGGGAGAAGATGGTTGGGTGCAAAAGTCTCAGTGCAATGGCCTGTTTCCGGTTCTCAACGCACACCGACGCCATGTCCTCTAACCCTCAGAACCTTCTCCGCGGACTTCTTAGCGCAGATCGTTTCAGTTTGTAGAACGCATACCCCCGTGCCCCTGGACCCCCGTGGCAGTGGCCTGCGGAATGCCCCCCGACCTGCTGCTAAATGTATCGGGGGAGCACCTGATGCGGCGCGGTCACAAAATTGTTTCCTGCGCCAAACAGAACGCTGCTCAGAAGTTTTGTGTGGGAAAACAACCCAAGCAGAGGCACACAGCAGCAAAACCAGAGCACAAACAGTGCATGACTCCACTGTGCTGGCCCACAGGATACAGAACAACCCTCAGCGCCCATGTACACAGATCTCCAGAGCGCACCCAACCGCTTACTGAGGCCTGCTGATGGGCATTTCATATGCCTTACCCACTTCTGAGCTCTGCTCTCCCAAGAGACGGACAGACCCAAGAAAAGAATAGCGCGAAGGGGGGGTGATGCAGAGCTGCAAAAAAGGAAAACAGGCCTCGGCATAGGCATTCAATATTGAAAATGTTTGTCTTCACCGAGCAACCGTGCTCGCCCCCAAAGGGGGTTTGCTCTTTGCACGGGCCATTTCGGGAGCCCAGGCCATTCCAGGTAAATGCACCACAACAGTAGCGCGCGGTGCGCACGCGGCGCGGGCACTCCCCCTTTGACCAGCTTCACCTCCACGTCACGCCTCACGCACAACAAGGCCTCCCCTCGCTCCCGGGCGCCCGCACTCGTGCTTGGGATGCCCCCAACGCCGCCGTGCAAACCTCCCCCCCCCATTCCCCTTCTGGTGGTGGGCAGCACGTCAGGAGGGTGGCTGCATTTGGGGCCTGCGGGCACCGGCACAGGGACGTGCTGAACCAACATTCCACTTGACCCACACAACTCCGCTTGTTCTCACCCATTCCCAAGAGCCGCAGACGGACTCGGGGGACCACTGTGCAATCCCCCTCCTCGAACCGGCCCTGCGCCGCACCCAAGTCTCTGTGGTATCGCGGCATGACGCACTGTGAATCGGCCTCGCCTATACGTCCCTGACGCTTCTCTACACGACCCTCGCACTTCCGGAGCGCTGCCCTGAGGGGGTGCCCCCCGTGCAATGGGCGCACACTGCGTTGATCAAGTGGAGTGGGTTGGATGCCACGCTGCAAAACAAGGCCCAGGGCTCATGGATGCTTTTCCCCAACGCAGACCAGAATATGCGGTGCGCAAAGGGCGGATATTGAGCCTGTGCTTTGTGCTGTGTCCCGTTGGTATCCCCTGCTGGGCAATGCCTGCCCCCCGGTCAAGCGGTGGTATGGCCCGACACTCAGCGACCCTCGATGTTCCTCTTTTTGTTTCCTCTGCCCCCCCCCCCCCCCCCCACTTGTTCCTGTTTTCGGGTTGCGGATGGGATTCAGGCTCTCATTAGTGGGGCCTATTCTTGGTTTGGGGGTGTGTTCTTGGGTGGGGCCATGATTGTCTCTTCTGGCAAGCTGCAGTGTTCCCAGAGAGCTTTCTGGGAACCGGGACCATTTTTGCACAAAGAACGGGTCCCTTTTGGGCCTTTTGGGGGAGGGGGGTCATGAGAGGGCCTGACTGCAACGCCTCCGGGACAACCCGACAGGCACAATAGGAGGCAGGGTGCGACATGCTGCTCCCCCCCCCCCCCCGGCGCCACACACCAGCAGCGGGGAACGTGCCAGCAGAAGAAGAAAGAGCCCGTGCAAGCAGAAGAAGAAAGAGCCCGAAATCGGGAGGAACGCAAGCAGCAAAGCAACTGGGCACGGAGCCGCCCCACACGCGGCAGTGAGACGAGCCCCAACAGGACACACAACAATACACAAGGGAACCATGAGGTGCGAGCACTGCTGCAGCGACCAAATGCGGCGCATGCCGAGCGAGCCATCAGCAAAGCCCCCCCCCCCCCTCCCCCTACAAGGTGCCCACGCACTCCACAAGGGGGCTGCGCCCCGCGCGCCGGGAGGTGCCCGCCACGGGGGTGGCAACAGGGCCGTGAACAGCCAACCGCGCACAGGACAGTCCACGTCGTACGGAGGTGAGAAATCCTCAAAGGGGGGGTGTAGTGGCCGACCTGGCCACCCTGCCACATAGGACAAACTCGAGAAATCAGCTCCCAAAATTGGGTGAGGGGTTCAACTCATCCGCTGACAGCTTCTGCCCGCCCCCAGTGGCCCACTAACTGTTTGCAACCGTCAGGCTGCCCCCAACCGCTTCTCAAATCACCAGTAACCGCTTGGGCACCCAAAACCACCTCCGGCCTCATGCCCCCTGAACCAAATCCCCAGCATGGCTATTATCACAGGAATTGACAGCCCTCCTCTCGTCTGTGGGTGTGGTCCAGGGCGGAAAACACACAAGATGTGTGTGTTCCATCCACGTAATGTTTTCGGGCCCTTTGCCCAACCTCCTGTTTTTTCCTGGGGTCCCTCCCCAAACCCCCGTCCCCCGTCAACGTCAACGAACAATTGGTTTGCAGTAAATGTCATGCACATCGCAGTTTGTGCATTATTTGAAGGAAATCAGGGTCCCACCTCGCCTCCACCACATGCCATAGCACATGGCATAGCGCATGGCACCAAAAAAGGTCCCATCCCCACTTTTGGGCCCCCGAGACGGCATGGGTGAGGCAGCCAATTCTGATTTGGTTCCCCTTTGTTGGGGACCCCCGAGAATGCAGGGGTGAAGTAGCACTTCCGCCCACTTTTGGGCCCCTGAGAAGGCATTGCTAAGGCAGCCAATTGTGAATATTTTCCCCTTTGTTTGGGACCCCCCAAAATGCAGCGGTGACGTAGCACTTCCGCCCTCTTTTGGGCCCGCGAGAAGGCATGGTTGAGGTAGCCAATTCTGATTTTGTTCCCCTTTGTTGGAGACCCCCGAGAATGCAGGGGTGACGTAGCACTTCCGCCCACTTTCGGGCCCCCGAGAAGGCATGGCTGAGGCAGCCAATTCTGATTTTGGTTCCCTTTGTTGGGGACCCCCGAGAATGCAAAGGTGACGTAGCACTTCCACCCACTTTTGGGCCCCCGAGGAGGCATGGTTGAGGCAGCCAATTCTGATTTGGTTCCCCTTTGTTGGGGACCGCCGAGAATGCAGGGGTGAAGTAGCACTTCCGCCCACTTTTGGGCCCCTAGAAGGCATGGCTGAGGCAGCCAATTTTGAATTTGTTCCCCTTTGTTAGGGACCCCCCAAAATGCAGCGGTGACATAGCACTTCCGCCCTCTTTTGGGCCCGCGAGAAGGCGTGGTTGAGGCAGCCAATTCAAAAAAATTTTCCTTTGATGGAGACCCCCGAGAATTCAGGGGTGACGCAGCACTTCCACCCACTTTTCGGCCCCCGAGAAGGCATGGCTGAGGCAGCCAATTCTGATAATGTTCTCCTTTGTTGGGGACCCCCGAGAAAGCAGGGGTGACGTAGCACTTTCGCCCACTTTTGGGTCCCCCAGAAGGCATGGTTGAGGCAGCCAATTCTGATTTTGGTTCCCTAAGTTTGGGCCCCCGAGAATGCAGGGGTGAGGCAGCCAATTCTGATTTTGTTCCCCTTTGGTGGGGACCCCCGAGAATGCAGGGGTGACGTAGCACTTCCGCCCACTTTTGGGCCCCCTAGGAGGCATGACTGAGGCAGCCAATTCTGATTTTGTTCCCCTTTGTTGGGGACCCCCGAGAATGCAGGTGTGACGTAGCACTTCCACCCACTTTTGGGCCCGCGAGAAGGCATGGTTGAGGCAGCCAATTCTGATTTTGGTTCCCTAAGTTTGGGCCCCCGAGAATGCAGGGGTGAGGCAGCCAATTCTGATTTTGTTCCCCTTTGGTGGGGACCCCCGAGAATGGTGGGTTGAGGTAGCACTTTCGCCCACTTTTGGGGCCGCGAGAAGGCATGGTTGAGGCAGCCAATTCTGATTTTGTTCCCCTTTGTTGGGGACCCCCGAGAATGCAGGGGTGACGTAGCACTTCCGCCCACTTTTGGGCCCGCGAGAAGGCATGGCTGAGGCAGCCAATTCTGAATATGTTCCCATTTGTTGGGGACCCCCCAAAATGCAGCGGTGACATAGCACTTCCGCCCTCTTTTGGGCCCGCGAGAAGGCATGGTTGAGGCAGCCAATTCTGATTTTGTTCCCCTTTGTTTGAGACCCCCGAGAATGCAGGGGTGACATAGCACTTCCGCCCGCTTTTGGCCCCCTGAGAAGGCATGGCTGAGGCAGCCAATTCTGATTTTGTTCCCCTTTGGTGGGGACCCCCGAGAATGCAGAGGTGACATAGCACTTTCGCCCACTTTTGGGACCGGGAGAAGGCATGGTTGAGGCAGCCAATTCTGATTTTGGTTCCCCTTTGTTGGGGACCGCCGAGAATGCAGGGGTGACGTAGCACTTCCGCCCAATTTTGGGCCCCCGAGGAGGCATGGCTGAGGCAGCCAATTCTGATTTTGTTCCCCTTTGTTGGGGACCCCCGAGAATGCAGGTGTGACGTAGCACTTCCACCCACTTTTGGGCCCCCGAGAAGGCATGGCTGAGGCAGCCAATTCTGATTTTGGTTCCCTTTGTTGGGGACCCCCGAGAATGCAAAGGTGACGTAGCACTTCCACCCACTTTTGGGCCCCCGAGGAGGCATGGTTGAGGCAGCCAATTCTGATTTGGTTCCCCTTTGTTGGGGACCCCCAAGAATGCAAGGGTGACGTATCACTTCCGCCCACTTTCGGGCCCCCGAGAAGGCATGGCTGAGGCAGCCAATTCTGATTTTGGTTCCCTTTGTTGGGGACCCCCGAGAATGCAAAGGTGACGTAGCACTTCCACCCACTTTTGGGCCCCCGAGGAGGCATGGTTGAGGCAGCCAATTCTGATTTGGTTCCCCTTTGTTGGGGACCCCCGAGAATGCAGGGGTGAAGTAGCACTTCCGCCCACTTTTGGGCCCCTGAGAAGGCATGGCTGAGGCAGCCAATTCTGAATATGTTCCCCTTTGTTGGGGACCCGCCAAAATGCAGCGGTGACATAGCACTTCCGCCCTCTTTTGTGCCCGCGAGAAGGCGTGGTTGAGGCAGCCAATTCAAAAATTTTTTTCCTTTGTAGGAGACCCCCGAGAATGCATGGGGAACCGCAGCACTTCCACCCACTTTTCGGCCCCCGAGAAGGCATGGCTGAGGCAGCCAATTCTGATTTTGGTTCCCTTTGTTGGGGACCCCCGAGAAAGCAGGGGTGACGTAGTACTTTCGCCCACTTTTGGGTCCCTGAGAAGGCATGGTTGAGGCAGCCAATTCTGATTTTGGTTCCCTAAGTTTGGGCCCCCGAGAATGCAGGGGTGAGGCAGCCAATTCTGATTTTGTTCCCCTTTGGTGGGTACCCCCGAGAATGCAGGGGTGACGTAGCACTTCCGCCCACTTTTGGGCCCCCGAGGAGGCATGACTGAGGCAGCCAATTCTGAAAATGTTCCCCTTTGTTGGGGACCCCCGAGAATGCAAAGGTGACATAGCACTTCCGCCCACTTTTGGGCCCCTGAGAAGGCATTGCTGAGGCATCCAATTCTGAATATGTTCCCCTTTGTTGGGGAACCCCCAAAATGCAGCGGTGACATAGCACTTCCGCCCTCTTTTGGGCCCGCGAGAAGGCGTGGTTGAGGCAGCCAATTCAAAAATGTTTTCCTTTGTTGGACACCCTTGAGAATTCAGGGATGACGCAGCACTTCCACCCACTTTTCGGCCCCCGAGAAGGCATGGCTCAGGCAGCCAATTCTGATTTTGCTTCCCTTTGTTGGGGACCCCCGAAAATGCAGGGGTGAAGTAGCACTTCCGCCCACTTTTGGGCCCCCGAGGAGGCATGACTGAGGCAGCCAAATCTGAATATGTTCCCCTTTGTAGGAGACCGCCGAGAATGCAATGGTGACGTAGCACTTCCGCCCATTTTTGGGCCCCCGAGGAGGCATGGCTGAAGCAGCCAATTCTTATTTTGGTTCCCCTTTGTTGGGGACCCCCGAGAATGCAGGTGTGACGTAGCACTTCCACCCACTTTTGGGCCCGCGAGAAGGCATGGTTGAGGCAGCCAATTCTGATTTTGTTCCCCTTTGTTGGGGACCCCCGAGAATGCAGGTGTGACGTAGCACTTCCACCCACTTTTGGGCCCGCGAGAAGGCATGGTTGAGGCAGCCAATTCTGATTTTGTTCCCCTTTGTTGGGGACCCCCAAGAATGCAGGGGTGACGTAGCACTTCCACCCACTTTTGGGCCCCCGAGGAGGCATGGTTGAGGCAGCCAATTCTGATTTGGTTCCCCTTTGTTGGGGACCCCCGAGAATGCAGGGGTGAAGTAGCACTTCCGCCCTCTTTTGTGCCCGCGAGAAGGCGTGGTTGAGGCAGCCAATTCAAAAAAATTTTCCTTTGTTGGGGACCCCCGAGAATGCATGGGGAACCGCAGCACTTCCACCCACTTTTCGGCCCCCGAGAAGGCATGGCTGAGGCAGCCAATTCTGATTTTGTTCCCCTTTGTTGCGGACCCCCGAGAAAGCAGGGGTGACGTAGCACTTTCGCCCACTTTTGGGTCCCCGAGAAGGCATGGTTGAGGCAGCCAATTCTGATTTTCGTTCCCTAAGTTTGGGCCCCCGAGAATGCAGGGGTGAGGCAGCCAATTCTGATTTTGTTCCCCTTTGGTGGGTACCCCCGAGAATGCAGGGGTGACGTAGCACTTCCGCCCACTTTTGGGCCCCCGAGGAGGCATGACTGAGGCAGCCAATTCTGAATATGTTCCCCTTTGTTGGGGACCTCCGAGAATGCAGGGGTGACATAGCACTTCCGCCCACTTTTGGGCCCCTGAGAAGACATGGCTGGGGCAGCCAATTCTGAATATGTTCCCCTTTGTTGGGGAACCCCCAAAATGCAGCGGTGACATAGCACTTCCGCCCTCTTTTGGGCCCGCGAGAAGGCGTGGTTGAGGCAGCCAATTCAAAAATGTTTTCCTTTGTTGGACACCCTTGAGAATTCAGGGATGACGCAGCACTTCCACCCACTTGTCGGCCCCCGAGAAGGCATGGCTGAGGCAGCCAATTCTGATTTTGCTTCCCTTTGTTGGGGACCCCCGAAAATGCAGGGGTGAAGTAGCACTTCCGCCCACTTTTGGGCCCCCGAGGAGGCATGACTGAGGCAGCCAATTCTGAATGTGTACCCCTTTGTTGGAGACCGCCGAGAATGCAATGGTGACGTAGCACTTCCGCCCATTTTTGGGCCCGCGAGGAGGCATGGCTGAAGCAGCCAATTCTTATTTTGGTTCCCCTTTGTTGGGGACCCCCGAGAATGCAGGTGTGACGTAGCACTTCCACCCACTTTTGGGCCCGCGACAAGGCATGGTTGAGGCAGCCAATTCTGATCTTGGTTCCCTAAGTTTGGGCCCCCGAGAATGCAGGGGTGAGGCAGCCAATTCGGATTTTGGTTCCCCTTTGTTGGGGACCCCCGAGAATGGAGGGGTGACGTAACACTTCCGCCAAGTTTTGGGCCACTGAGAAGGCATGGCTGGGGCAGCCAATTCTGAATATGTTCCCCTTTGTTTGGGACCCCCCAAAATGCAGGGGTGACATAGCAGTTCCGCCCTCTTTTGGGCCCGCGAGAAGGCATGGCTGAGGCAGCCAATTCTGATTTTGTTCCCCTCTGGTGGGGACCCCCGAGAATGCAGGTGTGACGTAGCACTTCCACCCACTTTTGGGCCCCCGAGAAGGCATGGCTGCGGCAGCCAATTCCGATTTTGGTTCCCTTTGTTGGGGACCCCCAAGAATGCAGGGGTGACGTAGCACTTCCGCCCACATTCGGGCCCCTGAGAAGGCATGGCTGAGGCAGCCAATTCTTTTCTTTGTTCCCCTTTGTTGGGGACCCCCGAGAATGCAGGTGTGACGTAGCACTTCCACCCACTTTTGGGCCCCCGAGAAGGCATGGCTGAGGCAGCCAATTCTGATTTTGTTCCCCTTTGTTGGAGACCCCCGAGAATGCAGGGGTGACGTACCACTTCCGCCCACTTTTGGGCCCCCGAGGAGGCATGGCTAAGGCAGCCAATTCTGATAATGTTCCCCTTTGTTGGGGACGCCTGAGAATGCAGGGGTGACATAGCACTTCCGCCCACTTTTGGGCCCGCGAGAAGGCATGGTTGAGGCAGCCAATTCTGATTTTGTTCCCCTTTGTTGGAGAACGCCGAGAATGCAGGGGTGACATAGCACTTCCGCCCACTTTTGGGCCCCTGAGGAGGCATGGCTGAGGCAACCAATTCTGATTTTGTTCCCCTTTGTTGCGGACCCCCGAGAATGCAGGGGTGACGTAGCACTTTCGCCCGGCTTTGGGCCCCTGAGAAGGCATGGCTGAGGCAGCCAAATCTGAATATGTTCCCCTTTGTTTGGGACCCCCCAAAATGCAGCGGTGACATAGCACTTCCGCCCTCTTTTGGGCCCGCGAGAAGGCATGGTTGAGGCAGCCAATTCTGATTTTGTTCCCCTTTGTTGGGGACCCCCGAGAATGCAGGGGTGACGTAGCACTTCCACCCACTTTTGGGCCCCCGAGAAGGCATGGCTGAGGCAGCCAATTCTGATTTTGTTCCCCTTTGGTGGGGACCCCCGAGAATGCAGGGGTGGCGTAGCACTTCCGCCCACTTTTGGGCCCCCGAGAAGGCATGGCTGAGGCAGTCAATTCTGATTTTGTTCCCCTTTGTTGGGGACCCCTGAGAATTCAGGGGTGACGGAGCACTTCCGCCCACTTTTGGGACCGCGAGAAGGCATGGTTGAGGCCGCCAATTCTGATTCGGTCCCCCTTTGGTGGGGACCTCCGAGAATGCAGGGGTGACATAGCACTTCCGCCCACTTTTGGGCCCCCGAGAAGGCATGGCTGAGGGAGTCTGTTCTGATTTTGTTGCCCTTTGTTGGAGACCCCCGAGAATGCAGGGGTGACGTAGCACTTCCACCCACTTTTGGGCCTCCCAAAAGGCATGCCTGAGGCAGCCAATTCTGATTTTGTTCCCTTTTGATGGGGACCCCCGAGAATGCAGGGGTGACGTAGCAGTTCCGCCCACTTTTGGCCCCCCGAGAAGGCATGGGCGAGGCAGCCAATTCTGATTTTGTTCCCCTTTGTTGGGGACGCCTGAGAATGCAGGGGTGACGTAGCACTTCCGCCCACTTTTGGGCTTCCGAGAAGGCATGGCTGAGGTAGCCAATTCTGATTTCGTTCCCCTTTGTTGGGGACGCCTGAGAATGCAGGGCTGACGTAGCACTTTCGCCCACTTGTGGGCCCGCGAGAAGGCATGGTTGAGGCAGCCAATTCTGATTTTGTCCCCCTTTGGTGGGGACCCCCGAGAATGCAGGGGTGACATTGCACTTCTACCCACTTTTCGGCCCCCGAGAAGGCATGGCTGAGGCAGCCAATTCTGATTTTGTTCTGCTTTGTTGGGGACCCCTAAGAATTCAGGGGTGACGTAGCACTTCCGCCCACTTTTGGGACCGCGCGAAGGCATAGTTGAGGCAGCCAATTCTGATTTTCCTCCCCTTTGGTGGGGACCCCCGAGAGTGCAGGGGTGACGTAGCACTTCCGCCCACTTTTGGGCCCCCGAGAAGGCATGGCTGAGGCAGCCAATTCTGAATTCGTTCCCCTTTGTTGGGGACCCCCCAATATGCAGCGGTGACATAGCACTTCCGCCCACTCTTGGGCCCCCGAGAAGGCATGGCTGAGGCAGCCAATTCTGATTATGTTCCCCTTTGGTGAGGACCCCCGAGAATGCAGGGGTGACGTCGCACTTTCGCCCACTTTTGGGCCCGCGAGAAGGCATAGTTGAGGCAGCCTGTTCTGATTTTTGTGCCCTTTTGTTGGGGACCCCTGAGAATGCAGGGGTGACGTAGCACTTCCGCCCACTTTTGGGCCCCCGAGAAGGCATGGCTGAGGCAGCCAATTCTGATTTTGTTCCCTTTTGTTGGGGACCCCCGAGAATGCAGGGGTGACATAGCACTTCCACCCACTTTTGGGCACCCGAGAAGGCGTGGCTGAGGCAGCCAATTCTGATTTAGTTTCCCTTTGTTGGAGACCCCCGAGAATGCAGTGGTGACGTAGCACTTCCATCCACCTTTGGGCCCCCGAGGAGGCATGGCTGAGGCAGCCGATTCTGATTTTGTTCCCCTTTGTTGGGGACCCCCGAGAATGCAGGGGTGACATAGCACTTCCGCCCACTTTTGGGCCCCTGAGAAGGCATGGCTGAGGCAGCCAATTCTGAATTCGTTCCCCTTTGTTGGGGACCCCCCAAAATGCAGCGGTGACATAGCACTTCCGCCCTCTTTTGGGCCCGTGAGAAGGCATGGCTACGGCAGCCAATTCTGATTTAGTTTCCCTTTGTTGGAGACCCCCGAGAATGCAGTGGTGACGTAGCACTTCCATCCACCTTTGGGCCCCCGAGGAGGCATGGCTGAGGCAGCTGATTCTGATTTTGTTCCCCTTTGTTGGGGACCCCCGAGAATGCAGGGGTGACATAGCACTTCCGCCCTCTTTTGAGCCCGCGAGAAGGCATGGCTCAGGCAGCCAGTTCTGATTTTGTTCCCCTTTGGTGGGGATCCTCGAGAATGCAGGGGTGACATAGTACTTCTGCCCACTTTTCGGCCCCCGAGAAGGCATGGCTGAGGCAGCCAATTCTGATTTTGTTCTGCTTTGTTGGGGACCCCTAACAATTCGGGGGTGACGTAGCACTTCCGTCCACTTTTGGGCCCGCGCGAAGGCGTGGTTGAGGCAGCCAATTCTGATTATGTCCCTCTTTGGTGGGCACCCCCGAGAATGCAGGGGTGACGTAGCACTTCCACCCACTTTTGGGCCCCCGAGAAGGCATAGCTGAGGCAGCCAATTCTGATTTTGTTCCCTTTTGTTGGGGACCCCCGAGAATGCAGGGGTGACGTAGCACTTCCACCCACTTTTGGGCACCCGAGAAGGCATGGCTACGGCAGCCAATTCTGATTTAGTTTCCCTTTGTTGGAGACCCCCGAGAATGCAGTGGTGACGTATCACTTCCATCCACTTTTGGGCCCCCGAGGAGGCATGCTTTAGGCAGCCAATTCTGATTTTGTTCCCCTTTGTTGGGGACCCCCGAGAATGCAGGGGTGACATAGCACTTCCGCCCACTTTTGGGCCCCTGAGAAGGCATGGCTGAGGCAGCCAATTCTGAAATCGTTCCCCTTTGTTGGGGACCCCCCAAAATGCAGCGGTGACATGGGACTCCGCCCTCTTTTGGGCCCGCGAGAAGGAATGGTTGAGGCAGCCAAGTCTGATTTCATTCCCCTTTTATTGGAGACCCCCGAGAATGCAGTGGTGACGTAGCACTTCCATCCACCTTTGGGCCCCCGAGAAGGCATGGCTCAGGCAGCCAGTTCTGATTTTGTTCCCCTTTGTTGGGGACCCCCCAAAATGCAGCGGTGACATAGCACTTCCGCCCTCTTTTGGGCCCTCGAGAAGGAATGGTTGAGGCAGCCAATTCTGATTTTGTTCCCCTTTGGTGGGGACCCTCGAGAATGCAGGGGTGACATTGCACTTCTGCCCACTCTTCGGCCCCCGAGAAGGCATGGCTGAGGCAGCCAATTCTGATTTTGTTCTGCTTTGTTGGGGACCCCTAACAATTCGGGGGTGACGTAGCACTTCCGTCCACTTTTGGGCCCGCGCGAAGGCATGTTTGAGGCAGCCAATTCTGATTCTGTCCCTCTTTGGTGGGCACCCCCGAGAATGCAGGGGTGACGTAGCACTTCCACCCACTTTTGGGCCCCCGAGAAGGCATAGCTGAGGCAGCCAAATGTTATTTTGTTCCCTTTTGTTGGGGACCCCCGAGAATGCAGGGGTGACGTAGCACTTCCACCCACTTTTGGGCACCCGAGAAGGCATGGCTACGGCAACCAATTCTGATTTAGTTTCCCTTTGTTGGGGACCCCCGAGAATGCATTGGTGACGTAGCACTTACATCCACCTTTGGGCCCCCGAGGAGGCATGCTTTAGGCAGCCAATTCTGATTTTGTTCCCCTTTGTTGGGGACCCCCGAGAATGCAGGGGTGACATAGCACTTCCGCCCACTTTTGGGCCCCTGAGAAGGCATGGCTGAGGCAGCCAATTCTGAATTCGTTCCCCTTTGTTGGGGACCCCCCAAAATGCAGCGGTGACATAGGACTCCGCCCACTTTCGGGCCCCCGAGAAGGCATGAGGGAGGCAGCCAATTCTGATTTTGTTGCCCTTTGTTGGGGATCCCCGAGAATGCAGGGGTGAGATAGAACTTCCACCCACTTTTAACCCCCCAAGAAGGCATGGCTGAGGCTGCCAATTCTGATTTTGTTGCCCTTTGTTGGGGACCCTCGAGAATGCAGGGGTGACATAGCACTTCGGGCCACTTTTGGCCCCCCGAGAAAGCATGGCTGAGGCAGCCAATTCTCATTTTGATCCCCTTTGGTGAGGACCCCCGAGAATGCAAGGGTGACATAGCACTTCCACCCACTTTTGGGGCCCTGAGGAGGCATGGCTGAGGCCGCCAATTCTGATTTTGTTCCCCTTTGTTGAGGACGCCTGAGAATGCAGCGGTGACATAGCACTTCCGCCCATTTTTGGGCTTCCGAGGAGGCATGACTGAGGCAGCCAATTCTGATTTTGTTCCCCTTTGTTGGGGACCCCTCAGAATGCAGGGGTGACGTAGCAGGTTCGCCCACTTTTGCCCCCGCGAGAAGGCATGGTTGAGGCAGCCAATCCTGATTTTGTCCCCCTTTGGTGGGGACCCCCCAGAATGCAGGGGTGATCTTCGAGACTGCAAGGATGACGCAGCACTTTCGCCCACTTTTGGGCCCTCGCGAAGGCATGGCTGAGGCAGCCAGTCGTGATTTTGTTCTCCTTTGTTGGGGACCACCGAAGAATGCAGGGGGGGGATAGAACTTCCAACCACTTTTCGGCCCCCGAGAAGGCATGGCTGAGGCAGCCAATTCTGATTTTGTTCCCCTTTGTTGGGGACCCCCGAGAATGCTGGGGTGACATAGAACCTGCGCCCACTTTTGGGACCCCGAGAAGGCATGTTTGACTCAGCCAATTCTCTTTTTGTTGCCCTTTGTTGGGGACCCCTGAGAATGCAGGGGTTCCATAGCACTTCCGCCCACTTTTGGGCCTCCGAGAAGGCGTGGCTGAGGCAGCTAGTCCTGATTTTCTTCCCCTTTGTTGGCGACCCCCGAGAATGCAGGGGTGGCATAGCACTTCCGCCGACTTTTGGGCCCCCGAGAAGGGATGGTTGAGGCAGCCAATTCTGAATTCGATCCCCTTTCTTGGGGACCTTCGAGACTGCAAGGGTGACGCAGCACTTTCGCCCACTTTTGGGCCCTCGAGAAGGCATGGCTGAGGCAGCTAGACCTGATTTTGTTCCCCTCTGTTGGGGACCCCAGAGAATGCAGGGGTGACATAGGACTTGCGCCCACTTTTGGGCCCCCGAGAAGGCATGTTTTAGGCAGCCAATTCTCTTTTCGTTGCCCTTTGTTGGGGACCCCCGAGAATGCAGGGGTGACATAGCACTTCCACCCACTTTTGGGCCTCCGAGAAGGCGTGGCTGAGGCGGCCACTTCTGATTTTGGTCCCCTTTGTTGGGGACGCCTGAGAATGCAGGGGTGACGTAGAACTTCTGCCCAGTTTTGGGCCCCTAAGAAGGCATGGCCGAGGCAGCCAATTCTCATTTTCTTCCCCCTTCTTGGGGACCCCTCAGAATGCAGGGGTAATGTAGCACATCCGCTCAGTTTTGGGCCCCTCATAAGGCCTGGCTGAGGCAACCAATTCTGATTTTGTTCCCCAGACCGCCATGTTGGACAACAATGGAGCAGCGGAGCATCTCGAGCCAGAGCCATGGGGCGACCGATTCCCCGGCTACACCGATCGGGTCTTAGACCGAGGGGCGCCCATTCAAAGGGTCAAGGGGAGCGAGCAACCCCTGCCCTGAGGAGAGCGTTCTAACGTCCGAGCGGATCGGGAGGACATCAAACGATTTGGGCGTGCCAAGCTCCCGCGGGGTGCACGACCGGGGGTTGCTCGGTACAACCATAATAGGGCGAGTCCTCTCGGTTTCGAAATCCCGACGAGTAGTAGCCATAGACCGGCGGGCATGCGGGGCCCAAACCCGCGAGCCCAATATCAGGGCAGCCCAATATCAGGGCGATACACACAAGCAATCAACGGGTGGAGGAGACCGCCATGTTGGACAACAATGGAGCGGCGGAGCATCTCAAGCCAGAGCCATGGGGCGACCGATTCCCTGGCTACACCGATCGGGTCTTAGACCGAGGGGCGCCCATTCAAAGGGTCAAGGGGAGCGAGCAACCCCTGCCCTGAGGAGAGTGTTCTAACGTCCCAGCGGATCGGGAGGACATCAAACGAACTGGGCGTGCCAAGCTCCCGCGGGGTGCACGACCGGGGGTTGCTCGGTACAACCATAATAGGGCGAGTCCTCTCGGTTTCGAAATCCCGACGAGTAGTAGCCATAGACCGGCGGGCATGCGGGACCCAAATCCGTGAGCCCAATATCAGGGCAGCCCAATATCAGGGCGATACACACAAGCAATCAACGGGTGGAGGAGACCGCCATGTTGGACAACAATGGAGCAGCGGAGCATCTCAAGCCAGAGCCATGGGGCGACCGATTCCCCGGCTACACCGATCGGGTCTTAGACCGAGGGGCGCCCATTCAAAGGCTCAAGGGGAGCGAGCAACCCCTGCCCTGAGGAGAGTGTTCTAACGTCCCAGCGGATCGGGAGGACATCAAACGAACTGGGCGTGCCAAGCTCCCGGGGGGTGCACGACCGGGGGTTGCTCGGTACAACCATAATAGGGCGAGTCCTCTCGGTTTCGAAATCCCGACGAGTAGTAGCCATAGACCGGCGGGCATGCGGGGCCCAAATCCGCGAGCCCAATACCAGGGCAGCCCAATATCACGGCAATACACACAAGCAATCAACGGATGGAGGAGACCGCCATGTTGGACAACAATGGAGCAGCGGAGCATCTCAAGCCAGAGCCATGGGGCGACCGATTCCCCGGCTACACCGATCGGGTCTTAGACCGAGGGGCGCCCATTCAAAGGGTCAACGGGAGCGAGCAACCCCTGCCCTGAGGAGAGCGTTCTAACGTCCGAGCGGATCGGGAGGACATCAAACGAACTGGGCGTGCCAAGCTCCCGCGGGGTGCACGACCGGGGGTTGCTCGGTACAACCATAATAGGGCGAGTCCTCTCAGTTTCGAAATCCCGACGAGTAGTAGCCATAGACCGGCGGGCATGCGGGGCCCAAATCCGCGAGCCCATTATCAGGGCAGCCCAATATCAGGGCGATACACACAAGCAATCAACGGATGGAGGAGACCGCCATGTTGGACAACAATGGAGCAGCGGAGCATCTCAAGCCAGAGCCATGGGGCGACCGATTCCCCGGCTACACCGATCGGGTCTTAGACCGAGGGGCGCCCATTCAAAGGGTCAAGGGGAGCGAGCAACCCCTGCCCTGAGGAGAGCGTTCTAACGTCCGAGCGGATCGGGAGGACATCAAACGAACTGGGCGTGCCAAGCTCCCGCGGGGTGCACGACCAGGGGTTGCTCGGTACAACCATAATAGGGCGAGTCCTCTCGGTTTCGAAATCCCGACGACGAGTAGTAGCCATAGACCGGCGGGCTTGCGGGGCCCAAATCCGCGAGCCCAATACCAGGGCAGCCCAATATCACGGCAGTACACACAAGCAATCAACGGATGGAGGAGACCGCCATGTTGGACAACAATGGAGCAGCGGAGCATCTCAAGCCTGGGCCATTGGGCGACCGATTCCCCGGCTACACCGTTCGGGTCTTAGACCGAGGGGCGCCCATTCAAAGGGTCAAGGGGAGCGAGCAACCCCTGCCCTGAGGAGAGCGTTCTAACGTCCGAGCGGATAGGGAGGACATCAAACGAACTGGGCGTGCCAAGCTCCCGCAGGGTGCACGACCGGGGGTTGCTCGGTACAACCATAATAGGGCGAGTCCTCTCGGTTTCGAAATCCCAACGAGTAGTAGCCATAGACCGGCGGGCATGCGGGGCCCAAATCCGCGAGCCCAATATCAGGGCAGCCCAATATCAGGGCGATACGCACAAGCAATCAACAGATGGAGGAGACCGCCATGTTGGAGAACAATGGAGCAGCGGAGCATCTCAAGCCAGAGCAATGGGGCGACCGATTTCCCGGCTACACCGATCGGGTCTTAGACCGAGGGGCGCCCGTTCATAGGGTCAAGGGGCGCGAGCAACCCCTGCGCTGAGGAGAGCGTTCTAACGTCCGAGCGGATCGGGAGGACATCAAACGAACTGGGCGTGCCAAGCTCCCGCGGGGTGCACGACCGGGGGTTGCTCGGTACAACCATAATAGGGCGAGTCCTCTCGGTTTCGAAATCCCGACGAGTAGTAGCCATAGACCGGCGGGCATGCGGGGCCCAAATCCGTGAGCCCAATATCAGGGCAGCCCAATATCAGGGCGATACGCACAAGCAATCAACGGGTGGAGGAGACCGCCATGTTGGACAACAATGGAGCAGCGGAGCATCTCAAGCTAGAGCCATGGGGCGACCGATTCCCCGGCTACACCGATTGGGTCTTAGACCGAGGGGCGCCCATTCAAAGGGTCAAGGGGAGCGAGCAACCCCTGCCCTGAGGAGAGCGTTCTAACGTCCGAGCGGATAGGGAGGACATCAAACGAACTGGGCGTGCCAAGCTCCCGCGGGGTGCACGACCGGGGGTTGCTCGGTACAACCATAATAGGGCGAGTCCTCTCGGTTTCGAAATCCCAACGAGTAGTAGCCATAGACCGGCGGGCATGCGGGGCCCAAATCCGCGAGCCCAATATCAGGGCAGCCCAATATCACGGCAGTACACACAAGCAATCAACGGGTGGAGGAGACCGCCATGTTGGACAACAATGGAGCAGGGGAGCATCTCAAGCTAGAGCCATGGGGCGACCGATTCCCCGGCTACACCGATCGGGTCTTAGACCGAGGGGCGCCCATTCATAGGGTCAAGGGGCGCGAGCAACCCCTGCCCTGAGGAGAGCGTTCTAACGTCCGAGCGGATCGGGAGGACATCAAACGAACTGGGCGTGCCAAGGTCCCGCGGGGTGCACGACCGGGGGTTGCTCGGTACAACCATAATAGGTCGAGTCCTCTCGGTTTCGAAATCCCGACGAGTAGTAGCCATAGACCGGCGGGCATGCGGGGCCCAAATCCGTGAGCCCAATATCAGGGCAGCCCAATATCAGGGCGATACGCACAAGCAATCAACGGATGGAGGAGACCGCCATGTTGGACAACAATGGAGCAGCGGAGCATCTCAAGCTAGAGCCATGGGGCGACCGATTCCCCGGCTACACCGATCGGGTCTTAGACCGAGGGGCGCCCATTCAAAGGGTCAAGGGGAGCGAGCAACCCCTGCCCTGAGGGGAGCGTTCTAACGTCCGAGCGGATCGGGAGGACATCAAACGAACTGGGCGTGCCAAGCTCCCGCGGGGTGCACGACCGGGGGTTGCTCGGTACAACCATAATAGGGCGAGTCCTCTCGGTTTCGAAATCCCAACGAGTAGTAGCCATAGACCGGCGGGCATGCGGGGCCCAAATCCGCGAGCCCAATATCAGGGCAGCCCAATATCAGGGCGATACGCACAAGCAATCAACGGGTGGAGGAGACCGCCATGTTGGACCACAATGGAGCAGCGGAGCATCTCAAGCCAGAGCCATGGGGCGACCGATTCCCCGGCTACACCGATCGGGTCTTAGACCGAGGGGCGCCCATTCAAAGGGTCAAGGGGAGCGAGCAACCCTTGCCCTGAGGAGAGCGTTCTAACGTCCGAGCGGATCGGGAGGACATCAAACGAACTGGGCGTGCCAAGCTCCCGCAGGGGGCAAGACCGGGGGTTGCTCGGTACAACCATAATAGGGCGAGTCCTCTCGGTTTCGAAATCCCGACGAGTAGTAGCCATAGACCGGCGGGCATGCGGGGCCCAAATCCGCGAGCCCAATATCAGGGCAGCCCAATATCAGAGCGATACGCACAAGCAATCAACGGATGGAGGAGACCGCCATGTTGGACAACAATGGAGCAGGGGAGCATCTCAAGCCAGAGCCATGGGGCGACCGATTCCCCGGCTACACCGTTCCGGTCTTAGACCGAGGGGCGCCCATTCAAAGGGTCAACGGGAGCGAGCAACCCCTGCGCTGAGGAGAGCGTTCTAACGTCCGAGCGGATCGGGAGGACATCAAACGAATCGGGCGTGCCAAGCTCCCGCGGGGTGCACGACCGGGGGTTGCTCGGTACAACCATAATAGGGCGAGTCCTCTCGGTTTCGAAATCCCGACGAGTAGTAGCCATAGACCGGCGGGCATGCGGGGCCCAAATCCGCGAGCCCAATATCAAGGCAGCCCAATATCAGGGCGATACGCACAAGCAATCAACGGGTGGAGGAGACCGCCATGTTGGACCACAATGTAGCAGCGGAGCATCTCAAGCCAGAGCCATGGGGCGACCGATTCCCCGGCTACACCGATCGGGTCTTAGACCGAGGGGCGCCCATTCAAAGGGTCAAGGGGAGCGAGCAACCCCTGCCCTGAGGAGAGCGTTCTAACGTCCGAGCGGATCGGGAGGACATCAAACGAACTGGGCGTGCCAAGCTCCCGCGGGGTGCACGACCGGGGGTTGCTCGGTACAACCATAATAGGGCGAGTCCTCTCGGTTTCGAAATCCCGACGAGTAGTAGCCATAGACCGGCGGGCATGCGGGGCCCAAATCCGCGAGCCCATTATCAGGGCAGCCCAATATCAGGGCGATACGCACAAGCAATCAACGGATGGAGGAGGCCGCCATGTTGGACATCAATGGAGCAGCGGAGCATCTCAAGCCAGAGCCATGGGGCGACCGATTCCCCGGCTACGCCGATCGGGTCTTAGACCGAGGGGCGCCCATTCAAAGGGTCAAGGGGAGCGAGCAACCCCTGCCCTGAGGGGAGCGTTCTAACGTCCGAGCGGATCGGGAGGACATCAAACGAACTGGGCGTGCCAAGCTCCCGCGGGGTGCACGACCGGGGGTTGCTCGGTACAACCATAATAGGGCGAGTCCTCTCGGTTTCGAAATCCCAACGAGTAGTAGCCATAGACCGGCGGGCATGCGGGGCCCAAATCCGCGAGCCCAATATCAGGGCAGCCCAATATCAGGGCGATACGCACAAGCAATCAACGGGTGGAGGAGACCGCCATGTTGGACCACAATGGAGCAGCGGAGCATCTCAAGCCAGAGCCATGGGGCGACCGATTCCCTGGCTACACCGATTGGGTCTTAGACCGAGGGGCGCCCATTCAAAGGGTCAAGGGGAGCGAGCAACCCCTGCCCTGAGGGGAGCGTTCTAACGTCCGAGCGGATCGGGAGGACATCAAACGAACTGGGCGTGCCAAGCTCCCGCGGGGTGCACGACCGGGGGTTGCTCGGTACAACCATAATGGGGCGAGTCCTCTCGGTTTCGAAATCCCGACGAGTAGTAGCCATAGACCGGCGGGCATGCGGGGCCCAAATCCGCGAGCCCATTATCAGGGCAGCCCAATATCAGGGCGATACGCACAAGCAATCAACGGATGGAGGAGGCCGCCGTGTTGGACATCAATGGAGCAGCGGAGCATCTCAAGCCAGAGCCATGGGGCGACCGATTCCCTGGCTACGCCGATCGGGTCTTAGACCGAGGGGCGCCCATTCAAAGGGTCAAGGGGAGCGAGCAACCCTTGCCCTGAGGAGAGCGTTCTAACGTCCGAGCGGATCGGGAGGACATCAAACGAACTGGGCGTGCCAAGCTCCCGCAGGGGGCAAGACCGGGGGTTGCTCGGTACAACCATAATAGGGCGAGTCCTCTCGGTTTCGAAATCCCGACGAGTAGTAGCCATAGACCGGCGGGCATGCGGGGCCCAAATCCGCGAGCCCAATATCAGGGCAGCCCAATATCAGAGCGATACGCACAAGCAATCAACGGATGGAGGAGACCGCCATGTTGGACAACAATGGAGCAGGGGAGCATCTCAAGCCAGAGCCATGGGGCGACCGATTCCCCGGCTACACCGTTCCGGTCTTAGACCGAGGGGCGCCCATTCAAAGGGTCAACGGGAGCGAGCAACCCCTGCGCTGAGGAGAGCGTTCTAACGTCCGAGCGGATCGGGAGGACATCAAACGAATCGGGCGTGCCAAGCTCCCGCGGGGTGCACGACCGGGGGTTGCTCGGTACAACCATAATGGGGCGAGTCCTCTCGGTTTCGAAATCCCGACGAGTAGTAGCCATAGACCGGCGGGCATGCGGGGCCCAAATCCGCGAGCCCAATATCAAGGCAGCCCAATATCAGGGCGATACGCACAAGCAATCAACGGGTGGAGGAGACCGCCATGTTGGACCACAATGTAGCAGCGGAGCATCTCAAGCCAGAGCCATGGGGCGACCGATTCCCCGGCTACACCGATTGGGTCTTAGACCGAGGGGCGCCCATTCAAAGGGTCAAGGGGAGCGAGCAACCCCTGCCCTGAGGAGAGCGTTCTAACGTCCGAGCGGATCGGGAGGACATCAAACGAACTGGGCGTGCCAAGCTCCCGCGGGGTGCACGACCGGGGGTTGCTCGGTACAACCATAATAGGGCGAGTCCTCTCGGTTTCAAAATCCCGACGAGTAGTAGCCATAGACCGGCGGGCATGCGGGGCCCAAATCCGCGAGCCCATTATCAGGGCAGCCCAATATCAGGGCGATACGCACAAGCAATCAACGGATGGAGGAGGCCGCCGTGTTGGACATCAATGGAGCAGCGGAGCATCTCAAGCCAGAGCCATGGGGCGACCGATTCCCTGGCTACACCGATCGGGTCTTAGACCAAGGGGCGCCCATTCAAAGGGTCAAGGGGAGCGAGCAACCCCTGCCCTGAGGAGAGCGTTCTAACGTCCGAGCGGATCGGGAGGACATCAAACGAACTGGGCGTGCCAAGCTCCCGCGGGGTGCACGACCGGGGGTTGCTCGGTACAACCATAATAGGGCGAGTCCTCTCGGTTTCGAAATCCCAACGAGTAGTAGCCATAGACCGGCGGGCATGCGGGGCCCAAATCCGCGAGCCCAATATCAGGGCAGCCCAATATCAGGGCGATACGCACAAGCAATCAACGGATGGAGGAGACCGCCATGTTGGACAACAATGGAGCAGGGGAGCATCTCAAGCTAGAGCCATGGGGCGACCGATTCCCCGGCTACACCGATTGGGTCTTAGACCGAGGGGCGCCCATTCATAGGGTCAAGGGGCGCGAGCAACCCCTGCCCTGAGGAGAGCGTTCTAACGTCCGAGCGGATCGGGAGGACATCAAACGAACTGGGCGTGCCAAGCTCCCGCGGGGTGCACGACCGGGGGTTGCTCGGTACAACCATAATAGGGCGAGTCCTCTCGGTTTCGAAATCCCGACGAGTAGTAGCCATAGACCGGCGGGCATGCGGGGCCCAAATCCGCGAGCCCATTATCAGGGCAGCCCAATATCAGGGCGATACGCACAAGCAATCAACGGATGCAGGAGACCGCCATGTTGGAGAACAATGGAGCAGCGGAGCATCTCAAGCCAGAGCAATGGGGCGACCGATTCCCCGGCTACACAGATCGGGTCTTAGACCGAGGGGCGCCCATTCAAAGGGTCAAGGGGAGCGAGCAACCCTTGCCCTGAGGAGAGCGTTCTAACGTCCGAGCGGATCGGGAGGACATCAAACGAACTGGGCGTGCCAAGCTCCCGCAGATGGCAAGACCGGGGGTTGCTCGGTACAACCATAATAGGGCGAGTCCTCTCGGTTTCGAAACCCCGACGAGTAGTAGCCATAGACCGGCGGGCATGCGGGGCCCAAATCCGCGAGCCCATTATCAGGGCAGCCCAATATCAGGGCGATACGCACAAGCAATCAACGGATGGAGGAGACCGCCATGTTGGAGAACAATGGAGCAGCGGAGCATCTCAAGCTAGAGCCATGAGGCGACCGATTCCCCGGCTACACCGATCGGGTCTTAGACCGAGGGGCGCCCATTCATAGGGTCAAGGGGCGCGACCAACCCCTGCCCTGAGGAGAGCGTTCTAACGTCCGAGCGGATCGGGAGGACATCAAACGAACTGGGCGTGCCAAGCTCCCGCGGGGTGCACGACCGGGGGTTGCTCGGTACAACCATAATAGGGCGAGTCCTCTCGGTTTCGAAATCCGGACAAGTAGTAGCCATAGACCGGCTGGCATGCGGGGCCGAAATCCGTGAGCCCAATATCAGGGCAGCCCAATATCAGGGCGATACGCACAAGCAACCAACGGATGCAGGAGACCGCCATGTTGGACAACAATAGAGCAGCGGAGCATCTCAAGCCAGAGCCATGGGGCGACCGATTCCCCGGCTACACCGATCGGGTCTTAGACCGAGGGGCGCCCATTCAAAGGGTCAAGGGGGGCGAGCAACCCCTGCCCTGAGGAGAGCGTTCTAACGTCCGAGCGGATCGGGAGGACATCAAACGAACTAGGCGTGCCAAGCTCCCGCGGGGTGCACGACCGGGGGTTGCTCGGTACAACCATAATAGGGCGAGTCCTCTCGGTTTCGAAATTCCAACGAGTAGTAGCCATAGACCGGCGGGCATGCGGGGCCCAAATCCGCGAGCCCATTATCAGGGCAGCCCAATATCAGGGCGATACGCACAAGCAACCAACGGATGCAGGAGACCGCCATGTCGGACAACAATAGAGCAGCGGAGCATCTCAAGCCAGAGCAATGGGGCGACCGATTCCCCGGCTACACCGATCGGGTCTTAGACCGAGGGGCGCCCATTCAAAGGGTCAAGGGGAGCGAGCAACCCCTGCCCTGAGGAGAGCGTTCTAACGTCCGAGCGGATCGGGAGGACATCAAACGAACTGGGCGTGCCAAGCTCCCGCGGGGTGCACGACCGGGGGTTGCTCGGTACAACCATAATAGGGCGAGTCCTCTCGGTTTCGAAATTCCAACGAGTAGTAGCCATAGACCGGCGGGCATGCGGGGCCCAAATCCGCGAGCCCATTATCAGGGCAGCCCAATATCAGGGCGATACGCACAAGCAATCAACGGATGGAGGAGACCGCCATGTTGGAGAACAATGGAGCAGCGGAGCATCTCAAGCCAGAGCCATGGGGCGACCGATTCCCCGGCTACACAGATCGGGTCTTAGACCGAGGGGCGCCCATTCAAAGGGTCAAGGGGAGCGAGCAACCCCTGCCCTGAGGAGAGCGTTCTAACGTCCGAGCGGATCGGGAGGACATCAAACGAACTGGGCGTGCCAAGCTCCCGCAGGGGGCAAGACCGGGGGTTGCTCGGTACAACCATAATAGGGCGAGTCCTCTCGGTTTCGAAATCCCGACGAGTAGTAGCCATAGACCGGCGGGCATGCGGGGCCCAAATCCGCGAGCCCAATATCAGGGCAGCCCAATATCAGGGCGATACGCACAAGCAGTCAACGGATGGAGGAGACCGCCATGTTGGAGAACAATGGAGCAGGGGAGCATCTCAAGCTAGAGCCATGGGGCGACCGATTCCCTGGCTACACCGATCGGGTCTTAGACCGAGGGGCGCCCATTCATAGGGTCAAGGGGAGCGAGCTACCCCTGCCCTGAGGAGAGCGTTCTAACGTCCGAGCGGATCGGGAGGACATCAAACGAACTGGGCGTGCCAAGCTCCCGCGGGGTGCACGACCGGGGGTTGCTCGGTACAACCATAATAGGGCGAGTCCTCTCGGTTTCGTGATCCCGACAAGTAGTAGCCATAGACCGGCGGGCATGCGGGGCCCAAATCCGTGAGCCCAATATCAGGGCAGCCCAATATCAGGGCGATACGCACAAGCAACCAACGGATGCAGGAGACCGCCATGTTGGACAACAATAGAGCAGCGGAGCATCTCAAGCCAGAGCCATGGGGCGACCGATTCCCCGGCTACACCGATCGGGTCTTAGACCGAGGGGCGCCCATTCAAAGGGTCAACGGGAGCGAGCAACCCCTGCCCTGAGGAGAGCGTTCTAACGTCCGAGCGGATCGGGAGGACATCAAACGAACTGGGCGTGCCAAGCTCCCGCGGGGTGCACGACCGGGGGTTGCTCGGTACAACCATAATAGGGCGAGTCCTCTCGGTTTCGAAATTCCAACGAGTAATAGCCATAGACCGGCGGGCATGCGGGGCCCAAATCCGCGAGCCCAATATCAGGGCAGCCCAATATCAGGGCGATACGCACAAGCAATCAACGGGTGGAGGAGACCGCCATGTTGGACCACAATGGAGCAGCGGAGCATCTCAAGCCAGGGCCATGGGGCGACCGATTCCCCGGCTACACCGATCGGGTCTTAGACCGAGGGGCGCCCATTCAAAGGGTCAAGGGGAGCGAGCAACCCCTGCCCTGAGGAGAGCGTTCTAACGTCCGAGCGGATCGGGAGGACATCAAACGAACTGGGCGTGCCAAGCTCCCGCAGGGGGCAAGACCGGGGGTTGCTCGGTACAACCATAATAGGGCGAGTCCTCTCGGTTTCGAAATCCCGACGAGTAGTAGCCATAGACCGGCGGGCATGCGGGGCCCAAATCCGCGAGCCCAATATCAGGGCAGCCCAATATCAGGGCGATACGCACAAGCAATCAACGGATGGAGGAGACCGCCATGTTGGACAACAATGGAGCAGCGGAGCATCTCAAGCCAGAGCCATGGGGCGACCGATTCCCCGGCTACACCGATCGGGTCTTAGACCGAGGGGCGCCCATTCAAAGGGTCAAGGGGAGCGAGCAACCCCTGCCCTGAGGAGAGCGTTCTAACGTCCGAGCGGATCCGGAGGACATCAAACGAAGTGGGCGTGCCAAGCTCCCGCGGGGTGCACGACCGGGGGTTGCTCGGTACAACCATAATAGGGCGAGTCCTCTCGGTTTCGAAATCCCGACGAGTAGTAGCCATAGACCGGCGGGCATGCGGGGCCCAAATCCGCGAGCCCATTATCAGGGCAGCCCAATATCAGGGCGATACGCACAAGCAATCAACGGATGGAGGAGACCGCCATGTTGGAGAACAATGGAGCAGCGGAGCATCTCAAGCCAGAGCCATGGGGCGACCGATTCCCTGGCTACACCGATCGGGTCTTAGACCAAGGGCCGCCCATTCAAAGGGTCAAGGGGAGCGAGCAACCCCTGCCCTGAGGAGAGCGTTCTAACGTCCGAGCGGATCGGGAGGACATCAAACGAACTGGGCGTGCCAAGCTCCCGCGGGGTGCACGACCGGGGGTTGCTCGGTACAACCATAATAGGGCGAGTCCTCTCGGTTTCGAAATCCCGACGAGTAGTAGCCATAGACCGGCGGGCATGCGGGGCCCAAATCCGCGAGCCCATTATCAGGGCAGCCCAATATCAGGGCGATACGCACAAGCAATCAACGGATGGAGGAGACCGCCATGTTGGAGAACAATGGAGCAGCGGAGCATCTCAAGCCAGAGCCATGGGGCGACCGATTCCCTGGCTACACCGATCGGGTCTTAGACCAAGGGGCGCCCATTCAAAGGGTCAAGGGGAGCGAGCAACCCCTGCCCTGAGGAGAGCGTTCTAACGTCCGAGCGGATCGGGAGGACATCAAACGAACTGGGCGTGCCAAGCTCCCGCGGGGTGCACGACCGGGGGTTGCTCGGTACAACCATAATAGGGCGAGTCCTCTCGGTTTCGAAATCCCGACGAGTAGTAGCCATAGACCGGCGGGCATGCGGGGCCCGAATCCGCGAGCCCAATGTCAAGGCAGCCCAATATCAGGGCGATACGCACAAGCAATCAACGGGTGGAGGAGACCGCCATGTTGGACCACAATGCAGCAGCGGAGCATCTCAAGCCAGACCCATGGGGCGACCGATTCCCCGGCTACACCGATCGGGTCTTAGACCGCGGGGCGCCCATTCTAAGGGTCAAGGGGAGCGAGCAACCCCTGCCCTGAGGAGAGCGTTCTCACGTCCGAGCGGATCGGGAGGACATCAAACGAACTGGGCGTGCCAAGCTCCCGCGGGGTGCACGACCGGGGGTTGCTCGGTACAACCATGATAGGGCGAGTCCTCTCGGTTTCGAAATCCCGACGAGTAGTAGGCATAGACCGGCGGGCATGCGGGGCCCAAATCCGCGAGCCCAATATCAGGGCAGCCCAATATCAGGGCGATACGCACAAGCAATCAACGGATGGAGGAGACCGCCATGTTGGGCAACAATGGAGCAGCGGAGCATCTCAAGCCAGAGCCATGGGGCGACCGATTCCCCGGCTACACCGATCGGGTCTTAGACCGGGGGGCGCCCATTCAAAGGGTCAAGGGGAGCGAGCAACCCTTGCCCTGAGGAGAGCGTTCTAACGTCCGAGCGGATCGGGAGTACATCAAACGAACTGGGCGTGCCAAGCTCCCGCAGGGGGCACGACCGGGGGTTGCTCGGTACAACCATAATAGGGCGAGTCCTCTCGGTTTCGAAATCCCGACGAGTAGTAGCCATAGACCGGCGGGCATGCGGGGCCCAAATCCGCGAGCCCATTATCAGGGCAGCCCAATATCAGGGCGATACACACAAGCAATCAACGGATGGAGGAGACCGCCATGTTGGAGAACAATGGAGCAGCGGGGCATCTCAAGCCAGAGCCATGGGGCGACCGATTCCCCGGCTACACCGATTGGGTCTTAGACCGAGGGGCGCCCATTCAAAGGGTCAAGGGGAGCGAGCAACCCCTGCCCTGAGGAGAGCGTTCTAACGTCCGAGCGGATCGGGAGGACATCAAACGAACCGGGCGTGCCAAGCTCCCGCGGGGTGCACGACCGGGGGTTGCTCGGTACAACCATAATAGGGCGAGTCCTCTCGGTTTCGAAATCCCGACGAGTAGTAGCCATAGACCGGCGGGCATGCGGGGCCCAAATCCGCGAGCCCAATATCAGGGCAGCCCAATATCAGGGCGTTACGCACAAGCAATCAACGGATGGAGGAGACCGCCATGTTGGAGAACAATGGAGCAGCGGAGCATCTCAAGCCAGAGCCATGGGGCGACCGATTCCCCGGCTACACCGATCGGGTTTTAGACCGAGGGGCGCCCATTCAAAGGGTCAAGGGGAGCGAGCAACCCTTGCCCTGAGGAGAGCGTTCTAACGTCCGAGCGGATCGGGAGGACATCAAACGAACTGGGCGTGCCAAGCTCCCGCGGGGTGCACGACCGGGGGTTGCTCGGTACAACCATGATAGGGCGAGTCCTCTCGGTTGCGAAATCCCGACGAGTAGTAGCCATAGACCGGCGGGCATGCGGGGCCCAAATCCGCGAGCCCATTATCAGGGCAGCCCAATATGAGGGCGATACGCACAAGCAATCAACGGATGGAGGAGACCGCCATGTTGGAGAACAATGGAGCAGCGGAGCATCTCAAGCCAGAGCCATGGGGTGACCGATTCCCCGGCTACACCGATCGGGTCTCAGACCGAGGGGCGCCCATTCAAAGGGTCAAGGGGAGCGAGCAACCCCTGCCCTGAGGAGAGCGTTCTAACGTCCGAGCGGATCGGGAGGACATAAAACGAACCGGGCGTGCCAAGCTCCCGCGGCGTGCACGACCGGGGGTTGCTCGGTACAACCATGATAGGGCGAGTCCTCTCGGTTTCGAAATCCCGACGAGTAGTAGCCATAGACCGGCGGGCATGCGGGGCCCGAATCCGCGAGCCCAATATCAGGGCATCCCAATATCAGGGCGATACGCACAAGCAATCAACGGATGGAGGAGACCGCCATGTTGGAGAACAATGGAGCAGCGGAGCATCTCAAGCCAGGGCCATGGGGCGACCGATTCCCCGGCTACACCGATTGGGTCTTAGACCGAGGGGCGCCCATTCAAAGGGTCAACGGGAGCGAGCAACCCTTGCCCTCAGCAGAGCGTTCTAACGTCCGAGCGGATCGGGGGGACATCAAACGAACTGGGCGTGCCAAGCTCCCGCGGGGTGCACGACGGGGGGTTGCTCGGTACAACCATAATAGGGCGAGTCCTCTCGGTTTCGAAATCCCGACGAGTAGTAGCCATAGACCGGCGGGCATGCGGGGCCCAAATCCGCGAGCCCATTATCAGGGCGGCCCAATATCAGGGCGATACGCACAAGCAATCAACGGATGGAGGAGACCGCCATGTTGGAGAACAATGGAGCAGCGGAGCATCTCAAGCCAGAGCCATGGGGCGACTGAATCCCCGGCTACACCGATTGGGTCTTAGACCGAGGGGCGCCCATTCAAAGGGTCAAGGGGAGCGAGCAACCCCTGCCCTGAGGAGAGCGTTCTAACGTCCGAGCGGATCGGGAGGACATCAAACAAACTGGGCGTGCCAAGCTCCCGCGGGGTGCACGACCGGGGGCTGCTCGGTACAACCATAATAGGGCGAGTCCTCTCGGTTTCGAAATCCCGACGAGTAGTAGCCATAGACCGGCGGGCATGCGGGGCCCAAATCCGCGAGCCCATTATCAGGGCAGCCCAATATCAGGGCGATACGCACAAGCAATCAACGGATGGAGGAGACCGCCATGTTGGAGAACAATGGAGCAGCGGAGCATCTCAAGCCAGAGCCATGGGGCGACCGATTCCCTGGCTACACCGATCGGGTCTTAGACCAAGGGGCGCCCATTCAAAGGGTCAAGGGGAGCGAGCAACCCCTGCCCTGAGGAGAGCGTTCTAACGTCCGAGCGGATCGGGAGGACATCAAACGAACTGGGCGTGCCAAGCTCCCGCGGGGTGCACGACCGGGGGTTGCTCGGTACAACCATAATAGGGCGAGTCCTCTCGGTTTCGAAATCCCGACGAGTAGTAGCCATAGACCGGCGGGCATGCGGGGCCCGAATCCGCGAGCCCAATATCAAGGCAGCCCAATATCAGGGCGATACGCACAAGCAATCAACGGGTGGAGGAGACCGCCATGTTGGACCACAATGGAGCAGGGGAGCATCTCAAGCCAGAGCCATGGGGCGACCGATTCCCCGGCTACACCGATCGGGTCTTAGACCGAGGGGCGCCCATTCAAAGGGTCAAGGGGAGCGAGCAACCCCTGCCCTGAGGAGAGCGTTCTAACGTCCGAGCGGATCGGGAGGACATCAAACGAACTGGGCGTGCCAAGCTCCCGCGGGGTGCACGACCGGGGGTTGCTCGGTACAACCATGATAGGGCGAGTCCTCTCGGTTTCGAAATCCCGACGAGTAGTAGCCATAGACCGGCGGGCATGCGGGGCCCAAATCCGCGAGCCCATTATCAGGGCAGCCCAATATCAGGGCGATACGCACAAGCAATCAACGGATGGAGGAGACCGCCATGTTGGAGAACAATGGAGCAGCGGAGCATCTCAAGCCAGAGCCATGGGGCGACCGATTCCCCGGCTACACCGATTGGGTCTTAGACCGAGGGGCGCCCATTCATAGGGTCAAGGGGAGCGAGCAACCCCTGCCCTTAGGAGAGCGTTCTAACGTCCGAGCGGATCGGGAGGACATCAAACGAACTGGGCGTGCCAAGCTCCCGCGGGGTGCACGACCGGGGGTTGCTCGGTACAACCATAATAGGGCGAGTCCTCTCGGTTTCGAAATCCCGACGAGTAGTAGCCATAGACCGGCGGGCATGCGGGGCCCAAATCCGCGAGCCCAATATCAGGGCAGCCCAATATCAGGGCGTTACGCACAAGCAATCAACGGATGGAGGAGACCGCCATGTTGGAGAACAATGGAGCAGCGGAGCATCTCAAGCCAGAGCCATGGGGCGACCGATTCCCCGGCTACACCGATCAGGTCTTAGACCGAGGGGCGCCCATTCAAAGGGTCAAGGGGAGCGAGCAACCCTTGCCCTGAGGAGAGCGTTCTAACGTCCGAGCGGATCGGGAGGACATCAAACGAACTGGGCGTGCCAAGCTCCCGCGGGGTGCACGACCGGGGGTTGCTCGGTACAACCATGATAGGGCGAGTCCTCTCGGTTGCGAAATCCCGACGAGTAGTAGCCATAGACCGGCGGGCATGCGGGGCCCAAATCCGCGAGCCCAATATCAGGGCAGCCCAATATCAGGGCGATACGCACAAGCAATCAACGGATGGAGGAGACCGCCATGTTGGAGAACAATGGAGCAGCGGAGCATCTCAAGCCAGAGCCATGGGGCGACCGATTCCCCGGCTACACCGATCGGGTTTTAGACCGAGGGGCGCCCATTCAAAGGGTCAAGGGGAGCGAGCAACCCCTGCCCTGAGGAGAGCGTTCTAACGTCCGAGCGGATCGGGAGGACATCAAACGAACTGGGCGTGCCAAGCTCCCGCGGGGTGCACGACCGGGGATTGCTCGGTACAACCATAATAGGGCGAGTCCTCTCGGTTTCGAAATCCCGACGAGTAGTAGCCATAGACCGGCGGGCATGCGGGGCCCAAATCCGCGAGCCCAATATCAGGGCAGCCCAATATCAGGGCGATACGCACAAGCAATCAACGGATGGAGGAGACCGCCATGTTGGACAACAACGGAGCAGCGCTGCATCTCAAGCCAGAGCCATGGGGCGACCGATTCCCCGGCTACACCGATCGGGTCTCAGACCGAGGGGCGCCCATTCAAAGGGTCAAGGGGAGCGAGCAACCCCTGCCCTGAGGAGAGCGTTCTAACGTCCGAGCGGATCGGGAGGACATCAAACGAACTGGGCGTGCCAAGCTCCCGCGGCGTGCACGACCGGGGGTTGCTCGGTACAACCATGATAGGGCGAGTCCTCTCGGTTTCGAAATCCCAACGAATAGTAGCCATAGACCGGCGGGCATGCGGGGCCCAAATCCGCGAGCCCAATATCAGGGCAGCCCAATATCAGGGCGATACGCACAAGCAATCAACGGATGGAGGAGACCGCCATGTTGGACAACAATGGAGCAGCGGAGCATCTCAAGCCAGGGCCATGGGGCGACCGATTCCTCGGCTACACCGATCGGGTCTTAGACCGAGGGGCGCCCATTCAAAGGGTCAAGGGGAGCGAGCAACCCTTGCCCTCAGCAGAGCGTTCTAACGTCCGAGTGGATCGGGGGGACATCAAACGAACTGGGCGTGCCAAGCTCCCGCGGGGTGCACGACGGGGGGTTGCTCGGTACAACCATAATAGGGCGAGTCCTCTCGGTTTCGAAATCCCGACGAGTAGTAGCCATAGACCGGCGGGCATGCGGGGCCCAAATCCGCGAGCCCATTATCAGGGCAGCCCAATATCAGGGCGATACGCACAAGCAATCAACGGATGGAGGAGACCGCCATGTTGGAGAACAATGGAGCAGCGGAGCATCTCAAGCCAGAGCCATGGGGCGACCGATTCCCCGGCTACACCGATCGGGTCTTAGACCGAGGGGCGCCCATTCAAAGGGTCAAGGGGAGCGAGCAACCCCTGCCCTGAGGAGAGCGTTCTAACGTCCGAGCGGATCGGGAGGACATCAAACGAACTGGGCGTGCCAAGCTCCCGCGGGGTGCACGACCGGGGGTTGCTCGGTACAACCATAATAGGGCGAGTCCTCTCAGTTTCGAAATCCCGACGAGTAGTAGCCATAGACCGGCGGGCATGCGGGGCCCAAATCCGCGAGCCCATTATCAGGGCAGCCCAATATCAGGGCGATACGCACAAGCAATCAACGGATGGAGGAGACCGCCATGTTGGAGAACAATGGAGCAGCGGAGCATCTCAAGCCAGAGCCATGGGGCGACCGATTCCCCGGCTACACCGATCGGGTTTTAGACCGAGGGGCGCCCATTCACAGGGTCAAGGGGAGCGAGCAACCCCTGCCCTGAGGAGAGCGTTCTAACGTCCGAGCGGATCGGGAGGACATCAAACGAACTGGGCGTGCCAAGCTCCCGCGGGGTGCACGACCGGGGGTTGCTCGGTACAACCATGATAGGGCGAGTCCTCTTGGTTTCGAAATCCCGACGAGTAGTAGCCATAGACCGGCGGGCATGCGGGGCCCAAATCCGCGAGCCCATTATCAGGGCGGCCCAATATCAGGGCGATACGCACAAGCAATCAACGGATGGAGGAGACCGCCATGTTGGAGAACAATGGAGCAGCGGAGCATCTCAAGCCAGAGCCATGGGGCGACCGATTCCCCGGCTACACCGATCGGGTTTTAGACCGAGGGGCGCCCATTCACAGGGTCAAGGGGAGCGAGCAACCCCTGCCCTGAGGAGAGTGTTCTAACGTCCGAGCGGATCGGGAGGACATCAAACGAACTGGGCGTGCCAAGCTCCCGCGGGGTGCACGACCGGGGGTTGCTCGGTACAACCATAATGGGGCGAGTCCTCCCGGTTTCGAAATCCCGACGAGTAGTAGCCATAGACCGGCGGGCATGCGGGGCCCAAATCCGCGAGCCCAATATCAGGGCAGCCCAATATCAGGGCGATACGCACAATCAATCAACGGATGGAGGAGACCGCCATGTTGGACAACAATGGAGCAGCGGTGCATCTCAAGCCAGAGCCATGGGGCGACCGATTCCCCGGCTACACCGATCGGGTCTCAGACCGAGGGGCGCCCATTCAAAGGGTCAAGGGGAGCGAGCAACCCCTGCCCTGAGGAGAGCGTTCTAACGTCCGAGCGGATCGGGAGGACATCAAACGAACTGGGCGTGCCAAGCTCCCGCGGTGTGCACGACCGGGGGTTGCTCGGTACAACCATGATAGGGCGAGTCCTCTCGGTTTCGAAATCCCGACGAGTAGTAGCCATAGACCGGCGGGCATGCGGGGCCCAAATCCGCGAGCCCAATATCAGGGCAGCCCAATATCAGGGCGATACGCACAAGCAATCAACGGATGGAGGAGACCGCCATGTTGGACAACAATGGAGCAGCGGAGCATCTCAAGCCAGGGACATGGGGCGACCGATTCCTCGGCTACACCGATCGGGTCTTAGACCGAGGGGCGCCCATTCAAAGGGTCAAGGGGAGCGAGCAACCCTTGCCCTGAGCAGAGCGTTCTAACGTCCGAGCGGATCGGGGGGACATCAAACGAACTGGGCGTGCCAAGCTCCCGCGGGGTGCACGACGGGGGGTTGCTCGGTACAACCATAATAGGGCGAGTCCTCTCGGTTTCGAAATCCCGACGAGTAGTAGCCATAGACCGGCGGGCATGCGGGGCCCAAATCCGCGAGCCCATTATCAGGGCATCCCAATATCAGGGCGATACGCACAAGCAATCAACGGATGGAGGAGACCGCCATGTTGGAGAACAATGGAGTAGCGGAGCATCTCAAGCCAGAGCCATGGGGCGACCGATTCCCCGGCTACACCGATCGGGTCTTAGACCGAGGGGCGCCCATTCAAAGGGTCAAGGGGAGCGAGCAACCCCTGCCCTGAGGAGAGCGTTCTAACGTCCGAGCGGATCGGGAGGACATCAAACGAACTGGGCGTGCCAAGCTCCCGCGGGGTGCACGACCGGGGGTTGCTCGGTACAACCATAATAGGGCGAGTCCTCTCGGTTTCGAAATCCCGACGAGTAGTAGCCATAGACCGGCGGGCATGCGGGGCCCAAATCCGCGAGCCCAATATCAGGGCAGCCCAATATCAGGGCGATACGCACAAGCAATCAACGGATTGAGGAGACCGCCATGTTGGACAACAACGGAGCAGCGGAGCATCTCAAGCCAGAGCCATGGGGCGACCGATTCCCCGGCTACACCGATCGGGTCTTAGACCGAGGGGCGCCCATTCAAAGGGTCAAGGGGAGCGAGCAACCCTTGCCCTGAGCAGAGCGTTCTAACGTCCGAGCGGATCGGGAGGACATCAAACGAACTGGGCGTGCCAAGCTCCCGCGGGGTGCACGACCGGGGGTTGCTCGGTACAACCATAATAGGGCGAGTCCTCTCGGTTTCGAAATCCCGACGAGTATTAGCCATAGACCGGCGGGCATGCGGGGCCCAAATCCGCGAGCCCAATATCAGGGCAGCCCAATATCAGGGCGATACGCACAAGCAATCAACGGATGGAGGAGACCGCCATGTTGTAGAACAATGGAGCAGCGGAGCATCTCAAGCCAGAGCCATGGGGCGACTGAATCCCCGGCTACACTGATCGGGTCTTAGACCGAGGGGCGCCCATTCAAAGGGTCAAGGGGAGCGAGCAACCCCTGCCTTGACGAGAGCGTTCTAACGTCCGAGCAGATCGGGAGGACATCAAACGAACTAGGCGTGCCAAGCTCCCGCGGGGTGCACGACCGGGGGTTGCTCAGTACAACCATAATAGGGCGAGTCCTCTTGGTTTCGAAATCGCGACGAGTAGTAGCCATAGACCGGCGGGCATGCGGGGCCCAAATCCGCGAGCCCAATATCAGGGCAGCCCAATATCAGGGCGATACGCACAAGCAATCAACGGATGGAGGAGACCGCCATGTTGGAGAACAATGGAGCAGCGGAGCATCTCAAGCCAGAGCCATGGGGCGACCGATTCCCCGGCTACACCGTTCAGGTCTTAGACCGAGGGGCGCCCATTCAAAGGGTCAAGGGGAGCGAGCAACCCCTGCCCTGAGGAGAGCGTTCTAACGTCCGAGCGGATCGGGAGGACATCAAACGAACTGGGCGTGCCAAGCTCCCGCGGGGTGCACGACCGGGGGTTGCTCGATTCAACCATAATAGGGCGAGTCCTCTCGGTTTCGAAATCCCGACGAGTAGTAGCCATAGACCGGCGGGCTTGCGGGGCCCAAATCCGCGAGCCCAATATCAGGGCAGCCCAATATCAGGGCGATACGCACAAGCAATCAACGGATGGAGGAGACCGCCATGTTGGGCAACAATCGAGCAGCGGAGCATCTCAAGCCAGAGCCATGGGGCGACCGATTCCCCGGCTACACCGATTGGGTCTTAGACCGAGGGGCGCCCATTCAAAGGGTCAAGGGGAGCGAGCAACCCTTGCCCTGAGGAGAGCGTTCTAACGTCCGAGCGGATCGGGGGGACATCAAACGAACTGGGCGTGCCAAGCTCCCGCGGGGTGCACGACCGGGGGTTGCTCGGTACAACCATAATAGGGCGAGTCCTCTCGGTTTCGAAATCCCGACGAGTAGTAGCCAGAGACCGGCGGGCTTGCGGGGCCCAAATCCGCGAGCCCAATATCAGGGCAGCCCAATATCAGGGCGATACGCACAAGCAATCAACGGATGGAGGAGACCGCCATGTTGTAGAACAATGGAGCAGCGGAGCATCTCAAGCCAGAGCCATGGGGCGACCGATTCCCCGGCTACACCGTTCGGGTCTTAGACCGAGGGGCGCCCATTCAAAGGGTCAAGGGGAGCGAGCAACCCCTGCCCTGAGGAGAGCGTTCTAACGTCCGAGCGGATCGGGAGGACATCAAACGAACTGGGCGTGCCAAGCTCCCGCGGGGTGCACGACCGGGGGTTGCTCGGTACAACCATAATAGGGCGAGCCCTCTTGGTTTCGAAATCCTGACGAGTAGTAGCCATAGACCGGCGGGCATGCGGGGCCCAAATCCGCGAGCCCAATATCAGGGCAGCCCAATATCAGGGCGATACGCACAAGCAATCAACGGATGGAGGAGACCGCCATGTTGGAGAACAATGGAGCAGCGGAGCATCTCAAGCCAGAGCCATGGGGCGACCGATTCCCCGGCTACACCGATTGGGTCTTAGACCGAGGGGCGCCCATTCAAAGGGTCAAGGGGAGCGAGCAACCCTTGCCCTGAGGAGAGAGTTCTAACGTCCGAGCGGATCGGGAGGACATCAAACGAACTGGGCGTGCCAAGCTCCCGCGGGGTGCACGACCGGGGGTTGCTCGGTACAACCATAATAGGGCGAGTCCTCTCGGTTTCGAAATCCCGACGAGTAGTAGCCATAGACCGGCGGGCATGCGGGGCCCAAATCCGCGAGCCCAATATCAGGGCAGCCCAATATCAGGGCGATACGCACAAGCAATCAACGGATGGAGGAGACCGCCATGTTGGAGAACAATGGAGCAGCGGAGCATCTCAAGCCAGAGCCATGGGGCGACCGATTCCCCGGCTACACCGATTGGGTCTTAGACCGAGGGGCGCCCATTCAAAGGGTCAAGGGGAGCGAGCAACCCTTGCCCTGAGGAGAGCGTTCTAACGTCCGAGCGGATCGGGAGGACATCAAACGAACTGGGTGTGCCAAGCTCCCGCGGGGTGCACGACCGGGGGTTGCTCGGTACAACCATGATAGGGCGAGTCCTCTCGGTTTCGAATAGTAGCCATAGACCGGCGGGCATGCGGGGCCCAAATCCGCGAGCCCAATATCAGGGCAGCCCAATATCAGGGCGATACGCACAAGCAATCAACGGATGGAGGAGACCGCCATGTTGGGCAACAATGGAGCAGCGGAGCATCTCAAGCCAGAGCCATGGGGCGACCAATTCCCCGGCTACACCGATTGGGTCTTAGACCGAGGGGCGCCCATTCAAAGGGTCAAGGGGAGCGAGCAACCCCTGCCCTGAGGAGAGCGTTCTAACGTCCGAGCGGATCGGGAGTACATCAAACGAACTGGGCGTGCCAAGCTCCCGCGGGGTGCACGACCGGGGGTTGCTCGGTACAACCATAATAGGGCGAGTCCTCTCGGTTTCGAAATCCCGACGAGTAGTAGCCATAGACCGGCGGGCATGCGGGGCCCAAATCCGCGAGCCCATTATCAGGGCAGCCCAATATCAGGGCGATACGCACAAGCAATCAACGGATGGAGGAGACCGCCATGTTGGGCTACAATGGAGCAGCGGAGCATCTCAAGCCAGAGCCATGGGGCGACCGATTCCCCGGCTACACCGATCGGGTCTTAGACCGAGGGGCGCCCATTCAAAGGGTCAAGGGGAGCGAGCAACCCCTGCCCTGAGGAGAGCGTTCTAACGTCCGAGCGGATCGGGAGGACATCAAACGAACAGGGCGTGCCAAGCTCCCGCGGGGTGCACGACCGGGGGTTGCTCGGTACAACCATAATAGGGCGAGTCCTCTCGGTTTCGAAATCCCGACGAGTAGTAGCCATAGACCGGCGGGCATGCGGGGCCCAAATCCGCGAGCCCAATATCAGGGCATCCCAATATCAGGGCAGCCCAATATCAGGGCGATACGCACAAGCAATCAACGGATGGAGGAGATCGCCATGTTGGAGAACAATGGAGCAGCGGGGCATCTCAAGCCAGAGCCATGGGGCGACCGATTCCCCGGCTACACCGATCGGGTCTTAGACCGAGGGGCGCCCATTCAAAGGGTCAAGGGGAGCGAGCAACCCCTGCCCTGAGGAGAGCGTTCTAACGTCCGAGCGGATCGGGAGGACATCAAACGAACTGGGCGTGCCAAGCTCCCGCGGGGTGCACGACCGGGGGTTGCTCGGTACAACCATAATAGGGCGAGTCCTCTCGGTTTCGAAATCCCGACGAGTAGTAGCCATAGACCGGCGGGCATGCGGGGCCCAAATCCGCGAGCCCATTATCAGGGCAGCCCAATATCAGGGCGATACGCACAAGCAATCAACGGATGGGGGAGACCGCCATGTTGGAGAACAATGGAGCAGCGGAGCATCTCAAGCCAGAGCCATGGGGCGACTGAATCCCCGGCTACACTGATCGGGTCTTAGACCGAGGGGCGCCCATTCAAAGGGTCAAGGGGAGCGAGCAACCCCTGCCCTGAGGAGAGCGTTCTAACGTCCGAGCGGATCGGGAGGACATCAAACGAACTGGGCGTGCCAAGCTCCCGCGGGGTGCACGACCGGGGGTTGCTCGGTACAACCATAATAGGGCGAGTCCTCTCGGTTTCGAAATCCCGACGAGTAGTAGCCATAGACCGGCGGGCATGCGGGGCCCAAATCCGCGAGCCCATTATCAGGGCAGCCCAATATCAGGGCGATACGCACAAGCAATCAACGGATGGAGGAGACCGCCATGTTGGGCTACAATGGAGCAGCGGAGCATCTCAAGCCAGAGCCATGGGGCGACCGATTCCCCGGCTACACCGATCGGGTCTTAGACCAAGGGGCGCCCATTCAAAGGGTCAAGGGGAGCGAGCAACCCCTGCCCTGAGGAGAGCGTTCTAACGTCCGAGCGGATCGGGAGGACATCAAACGAACAGGGCGTGCCAAGCTCCCGCGGGGTGCACGACCGGGGGTTGCTCAGTACAACCATAATAGGGCGAGTCCTCTCGGTTTTCAAATCCCGACGAGTAGTACCCATAGACCGGCGGGCATGCGGGGCCCAAATCCGCGAGCCCAATATCAGGGCATCCCAATATCAGGGCAGCCCAATATCAGGGCGATACGCACAAGCAATCAACGGATGGAGGAGATCGCCATGTTGGAGAACAATGGAGCAGCGGGGCATCTCAAGCCAGAGCCATGGGGCGACCGATTCCCCGGCTACACCTATCGGGTCTTAGACCGAGGGGCGCCCATTCAAAGGGTCAAGGGGAGCGAGCAACCCTTGCCCTGAGGAGAGCGTTCTAACGTCCGAGCGGATCGGGAGGACATCAAACGAAGTGGGCGTGCCAAGCTCCCGCGGGGTGCACGACCGGGGGTTGCTCGGTACAACCATAATAGGGCGAGTCCTCTCGGTTTCGAAATCCCGACGAGTAGTAGCCATAGACCGGCGGGCATGCGGGGCCCAAATCCGCGAGCCCATTATCAGGGCAGCCCAATATCAGGGCGATACGCACAAGCAATCAACGGATGGGGGAGACCGCCATGTTGGAGAACAATGGAGCAGCGGAGCATCTCAAGCCAGAGCCATGGGGCGACTGAATCCCCGGCTACACAGATCGGGTCTTAGACCGAGGGGCGCCCATTCAAAGGGTCAAGGGGAGCGAGCAACCCCTGCCCTGAGGAGAGCGTTCTAACGTCCGAGCGGATCGGGAGGACATCAAACGAACTGGGCGTGCCAAGCTCCCGCGGGGTGCACGACCGGGGGTTGCTCGGTACAACCATAATAGGGCGAGTCCTCTCGGTTTTCAAATCCCGACGAGTAGTAGCCATAGACCGGCGGGCATGCGGGGCCCAAATCCGCGAGCCCAATATCAGGGCAGCCCAATATCAGGGCGATACGCACAAGCCCTTTGGGCCCCCGAGAAGGCATGGATGAGGCAGCCATTTCTGATTTTCCTCCCCTTTGTTCGGGACCCCCGAGAATGCAGGGGTAACGTAGCACTTCCGACCACTTTTCAGCACCCGAGAAGGCACGGCTGAGGCAGCAAATGGTGATTTTGCTCTACATTGGTTGGGACCCCCGAGAATGCAGGGGTGACAAAGCACTTCCGCCCACTTTTGGGCCCCCGAGAAGGCATGGCTGAGGCAGCCAATTCTGATTTTGCTCCCCTTTGTTGGGGACCCCCGAGAATGCAGGGGTGACATAGCACTTCTACCCACTTTTGAGCACCCGAGAAGGCATGGCTGAGGCAGCCAATTCTGATTTTGTTCCCCTTTGTTGGGGACCCTTGAGAATGCAGGGGTGACCTAGCACTCCCACCCACTTTTGGGCCCGCGAGAAGGCATGGCTGAGGCAGCCAATTCTGATTTTGTTCCCCCTTGTTGGGGACCCCCGAGAATGTAGGGGTGACATAGCACTCACGCCCACTCTTGGACACACTAGAAGACATGGTTGAGGCAGCCTATTCTGATCTTGTTCTCTTTTGTTGCGGACCCCCGAGAATGCAGGGGTGACAAAGCACTTCCGCCCACTTTTGGGCCCCCTAGAAGGCATGGCTGAGGCAACCGATCCTGATTTTGTTCGCCTTTGGTGGGGACCCCCGAGAATGCAGGGGTGACATAGCACTTCCGCCCACCTTTGGGCCCCCGAGGAGGCATGGCTGAGGCAGCCAATTCTGATTTTGTTCCCCCTTGTTGGGGACCCGCAAGAATGCAAGGGCGACGTAGCACTTCCGCCCACTTTTGGGCCCCCGAGAAGGCGACTCTGCTTGTCCTAGGACGCCAACTACCCCTGCCCCCCCCCCACCCCTAGGTGCCTTCGGCCAACAGTTATTTGCCAAAGGTGTCGCCCCTAGGCGTCCATGGGCGCCTAAGGCGCCCGATGCTCCATGAACACCAAAGGTGCCCTAAGGAAAATTTTGTCCACTCTGCACCCCAACACTATCCTTAAACTCTAACACCCACCCCCAACCCTCAGCCTACTCCTATCCCTGCACCTAACCCTAATCAAGACTGAATATTGGGACCGAGCTGGTGGGGGAGGGAACATCAGCTATGACTGGTGAGGGACATCAAGAATGATTCACACATTGATGACTCTTGACAAAGTCAAATCAGCTTGCAAGTGAACCCCATCACCACGAGGCCCACTTTCAAGGTCTTTTGGACTTCTGAGGGGCCAAAATGCCCCAAAATGGGGTCAAAATGGGCTCATTTCACCCGTCTGTGCACCCCAAATGGTCTAGGATGAGGTTTGGAAAAATGCGTTTTTGACCCATTTTTGGTCCCAAAACAGCCCATTTTCAAGGCATTTTGGGATTTTTGGAGGACCAAAATGGGCCACCACAAGCTCAAAACGGTCCAAAAACACTTGTTTTAGCGTCGCACATGGTCTAGGATCATTTTTGAGAAAAGTCATCTTTTTGCCCCTACTGGACCCTGTTGACCCATTTGGGCACCCACCTGTTTGGGCTTGAGCTTGCAGCTTGCCGCAGCCTAGTGGGCCTGGGTATTGGGGTCTAGGCGTCCGTTTGGGCAACTTTGAGGGGTGGAAACCACAAAAAGTGGGGGGTTGCGGGTGGAGTAGGTGCCCTCGGAATCGCATTTTGAGCCATGTAGCCAAAGATATGGCCTATTCTTGGTTTGTGGCTGTCGGCATTTGGAGCTTCTGGGGGCCTTTTTGGGCCGTTTCCGGGACATATCATGGTGTTAGAGGGCCGCAAAGAGCTCGTTGACACGGGGAAGTCAAGCCGCATGTGGAGTGTACCCACCGTTTCCCTTCGGTTGGCCGTTTTGAATGTGTTCCAGGGCTTTTTTGGCCCAAAAAATGATGTTTTTGGCCCTAAACTGCAGTTTTTGAAACTGAGGTCCGCCACTTGCGAATCCCGTTCCCGGCCGCCACCGTTGAGTTTCTTGCTCAAACTTTGTGTGATTGTACTTCACACCCATAGGTATCATCCACCAAAATTTCACCTAAATATGAAGCACCACGACGGAGATCTGATTTTTTTCCCATTTCGCGCGTGCTGCTTGCTTGCTGCTTGCTTGCTGCTTGCTGCTTGCTGCTAAACCTGGTAGGTCCACCCTAGACACTAAAAAGGGTTATCAAACCAAGACTGGTTCCACCAGCTCGGTGACCCTAATCAAGACTGAATATTGGGACCGAGCTGGTGGGGGAGGGAACATCAGCTATGACTGGTGAGGGACATCAGGAATGATTCACACATTGATGGTTCTTGAAAAAGTGGAATCAGCTTGCAAGTGAACCCCATCACCACAAGGCCCACTTTCAAGGCTTTTTGGACTTCTGAGGGGCCAAAATGCCCCAAAATGGGTTCAAAATGGGCTCATTTCACCCGTTTGTGCACCCCAAATGGTCTAGGATGAGGTTTGGAAAAATGCGTTTTTGACCCATTTTTGGTCCCAAAACAGCCCATTTCCAAGGCATTTTGGAATTTTCGGAGGACCAAAATGGGCCACCACAAGCTCAAAACGGTCCAAAAACACTTGTTTTAGCGTCGCACATGGTCTAGGATAATTTTTGAGAAAAGTCATCTTTTTGCCCCTACTGGACCCTGTTGACCCATTTGGGCACCCACCTGTTTGGGCTTGAGCTTGCAGCTTGCCGCAGCCTACTGGGGCTACGTATGGGGGTCTAGGCGTCCGTTTGGGCAAGTCTGAGGGGTGGAAACCACAAAAAGTGGGGGGTTGCGGGTGGAGTAGGTGCCCTCGGAATCGCATTTTGAGCCATGTAGCCAAAGATATGGCCTATTCTTGGTTTCTGGCTCTCAGCATTTGAAGCTTCTGGGGGCCTTTTTGGGCCGTTTCCGGGACATATCATGGAGTTAGAGGGCCGCAAAGAGCTCGTTGACACGGGGAAGTCAAGCCGCACGTGAAGTGTACCCACCGTTTCCCTTCGTTTGGCCGTTTTGAATGTATTCCCGGGCTTTTTTGGCCCAAAAATGGCTGTTTTTGGCCCTAAGCTGCAGTTTTTGAAACTGAGGTCCGCCACTTGCGAATCCCGTTCCCTGCCACCACCGTTGAGTTTCTTGCTCAAACTTTGTGTGATTGTACTTCACACCCATAGGTATCATGCACCAAAATTTCACCCGAATATGAAGCCCCACGACGGAGTTCTGATTTTTACCCATTTCGCGCGTGCTGCTGCTTGCTGCTTGCTGCTGCTTGCTGGTGCTTGCTGCTGCTGCTGCTAAACCTGGTTGGTCCACCCTAGACACTATAAAGGGTTATAAATCCAGGACTGGTTCCACCAGCTCGGTGACCCTAATCAAGACTGAATATTGGGACCGAGCTGGTGGGGGAGGGAACATCAGCTATGACTGGTGAGGGACATCAAGAATGATTCACACATTGATGGCTCTTGACAAAATGAAATTAGCTTGCAAGTGAACCCCATCACCACGAGGCCCACTTTCAAGGCTTTTTGGACTTCTAAGGGGCCAAAATGCCCCAAAATGGGTTCAAAATGGGCTCATTTCACCCGTTTGTGCACCCCAAATGGTCTCGGATGAGGTTTGGAAAAATGCGTTTTTGACCCATTTTTGACCCATTTTTGGTCCCAAAACAGCCCATTTTCAAGGCATTTTGGGATTTTTGGAGGACCAAAATGGGCCACCACAAGCTCAAAATAGTCCAAAAACTCTTGTTTTAGCGTCGCACATGGTCTAGGATCATTTTTGAGAAAAGTCATCTTTTTGCCCCTACTGGACCCTGTTAACCCATTTGGGCTCCCACCTGTTTGGGCTTGAGCTTGCAGCTTGCCGCAGCCTAGTGGGCCTAGGTATTGGGGTCTAGGCGTCCGTTTGGGCAGTTCTGAGGGGTGGAAACCACAACAAGTGGGGGGTTGTGGGTGGAGTAGGTGCCCTCGGAATCGCATTTTGAGCCATATAGCCAAATATATGGCCTATTCTTGGTTTGTGGCTCTCAGCATTTGGAGCTTCTGGGGGCCTTTTTGGGCCGTTTCTGGGAAATATCATGGTGTTAGAGGGCCGCAAAGAGCTCGTTGACACGGGGAAGTCAAGCCGCACGTGAAGTGTACCCACCGTTTCCCTTCGCTTGGCCGTTTTGAATGTGTTCCAGGGCTTTTTTGGCCCAAAAATGGCTGTTTTTGGCCCTAAGCTGCAGTTTTTGAAACTGAGGTCCGCCACTTGCGAATCCCGTTCCCGGCCGCCACCGTTGAGTTTCTTGCTCAAACTTTGTGTGATTGTACTTCACACCCATAGGTATCATCCACCAAAATTTCACCCGAATCTGAAGGACCACGACGGAGATCTGATTTTTACCCATTTCGCGCGTGCTGCTTGCTGCTTGCTTGCTTGCTTGCTTGCTTGCTTGCTTGCTGCTAAACCTGGTAGGTCCACCCTAGACACTAAAAAGGGTTATAAAACCAAGACTGGTTCCACCAGCTCGGTGACCCTAGCCCTAACCCTAGCCCTGGCTCTCACCCTAGGCTAGGGTCAGTGTGAGTGTTGGGGTCCAAAATGGAGAGCAATGATGTGGCAACAGCAGCCATGAACGAAATTGGGGGGATCTTGTTCAGCCCAATCAACATGGCTGGCATGGCCAAACCAACTGGCTGCAAAGGTTAGGGGTAGGTTTATGGTGATGGTATGGTTAGAGGGAGGGCAAGGGGAGGTAAGCGGAGCCCGTGCCCCCCCCCCCCCAACACCCCAAATCGCCCCACCTGGACCCCCCCCCCCAACCGCCCCTCCCGGAGCCCCCCCCCAAGCCCCTCCTAGACCCCCCCCCCCCCCCCCAAAGGGGCTTTCGGCCAACAGTTAGTTGGGGGGGTAGTTGGCGTCCAGAACCGAGGGGTTGCCCCCCCCCCGGGGAGAAGGCATGGCCGAGGCAGCCAATTCTGATTTTGCTCCCCTTTGTTGGGGACCCCCGAGAATGCAGGGGTTTCCATGGCACTTTAGCCCACTTTTAGGCCCCCCAGAAGACATGGCTGAGACAGTCAATTCTGATTTTGTTCCCCTTTGTCGGGGACCCCCGAGAATGCAGGGGTGACATAGCACTTTCACCCATTTTTGGGCCCCCGAGAAGGCATGGCTGAGGCAGCCAATTCTGATTTTATTCCCCTTTCTTGAGGACTGTTGGGGATTTGCTTACTGAGTGTGTTCATTGCAGTTGCACGGTCCACAGTTGGCGTTTCACTCGAACTGCTGAAAGCAGCCGTGGCATGCAGGTTGAGCATTGCTTCGCATGTTGTTCCGGGGTACCCCCCTGCCCCACCTTGTCCTTTGTCCTGGCACAGGCTTGTCCAAACACGGCGACCTCATGTCTCCGCACTTTTGGTTCTTTTTTGGAAGCACGGTTTTGGCGATTCCAATCCAATAGAGAATGTGGTTGAAAGCTTTGTGCAGGCTGCAGGAAGGGTCAACATGGGTGTCAAAGAGGGAATTTTAGCGCCCTGGGCGAGCCGGGCAAAGTTTCAACGGTCACTGTCCCACCTCGAACCGTTGGGGGGCATGTGTCTGTATTGAAATTTCTAACCAAGCCCAGCGCACAATGGGATTTCGGCACTTATTTCCGTGCCCAAGAGAGCGAGCAATGATTCCAAGAGAGGGTAATATTGTCATTACACTCCCTCGCCACCACATCTTCCAATCGAGCATGAATGAGTTGTGCTTTTGCAATTGTGCAAAGGGCACCCCAAGCCCTTCATGACGGGGGGTAAAGCATTGGGATGGATGCCCGGAACATTGATTTGGATGCCCGGCGTGTCGGGCGCTCACTGGGCAAATGTTCCCTTAAAGTGTTGGCGTACCTGTAATTCCGTGTGCTCTTGTGCTCTGAGGTGTGTGCTGGCCTGCTGCTTTGTAGTGTCATGTGTTGAGGGGTCGGGTTGGCTCATGCCTGCAACATCTGTTGCCTGCTCTGCGCCGCGAAGAAAGACAGGCGTGTCCAAGCGATCCCGTGTTCCCGCACTTTTGCCCCCTGAACCAGAACCTGTCCCATGTTAGGACAGCGGGGCGCCGCTGATGCGCAAACGGCACATCCTGCCACATAGTGCACAGGCCCGGCACACCAACTACTGGGCTCCGCGAACGCGGAAACGACACCAGCAGGAGCACCGGCCGCGGCGGCCGACAGAACGCAGCGACCCGACGCAACATGCAAAGGGAAGAGCGAGTGACTGTCCAGGGCCCCGTAAAGAAACAACAACCCGACGGAATGTCACACAGGGGGGTACATCCGCGCATGATAATTGATTACTCCCGAAGCGCATGCCTGCCCGCTGCCCTTCTCTTGCGCCGCCGCTCACCCGTTCCACCAGGCGATTTGTCTCATGGGTGAGGACATCCATGCGACGCACACCGACACGGGCTGTCACGTGTTGTCGCCCCCTGGGACTCACAGGAGCTCCGCGCGCACGGCCACCAGCGCGTTCGTCACAGAGATCCTGCAGGAGAACAGTAATGGGGCAGTTGCCGCACTGATGCGGCAGGACTCGGAGCTGGTCCGGCAGAAGAGGGAAGTGAAGAGGCTCCAAGAGCAGTTGGCTGTCAGTCAAGAATCCAACACGAAGCTTCAGGTCACAGTGCAGGAGCAGAAGGAGGAGTGCGACCGGATGGCGGACCTGGTGAAGGTGTCGCAGATGCAGGTCAACCCCATTCCATACCCGCCTTCTGCCCACTTGCCACTTTACGGGCTGGGGCTGGGAGACCGGGGCTGTGGGAGAGCGGGAGGTGGGGGGATGGGGTGCAGCCTGGGGGAGGTGGCGGCAGGGGGGGGGGGCGAGAAGGGGGGGGGGGGGGGCATGGGTAGAGTGGGTTTTCCATGGGGCCTGAATTCGGGTGGAATCGGGGTGGAGCGGCTTGGAGCAAATATAGGTGCGGCGGGTATGCGTGACCTGAGGAGTATTGGTGGTCTCTGCGCAGGCGGGGACGATGGTACCGCGGGGGGGACGTCCCAGAATGTTTGTTGCTGATTCTTCAAGTGCGCATATTCCGTTTTTCCGTTTTTCTTGGCGCTTTCTGGAGGCGTGGCCGAACACCAGGCTTTGTTGAGAAGCAATTCACACGAAAGGGGGGGGAGGTCCCACAAAGGGCCGCTTATTCAGATTTTCCCTCATCCAAATTTTTCGTGAACATTTTTTGGGGGTGGGTGAGTGGGTCTCAGAGCCAAAAGATCCCCCCCCCCTCTTGTGAACAACGCCTGCTGAATGCCAGGCAGCATACGCGAGCATACTATTGGAAGCAGACGGTGTTCCTCTCTCTCTCTGCAAGAGATCGGCCTGCGTTGGACGATACCATATGATTCTAGTCCTGGCACCAACATGTGTTGGGGACTTATAGCCCCAAAGTGGCTGCGCGGGACATTGACGCTATTTCTGCCTGCGCCAAGAGCCACCAAGCCGGAGGAGCATGTTCAGCTTATCAGAATGAAAAGGGACCGCGAGAACGGCTTCCACTCTGAAAGGTGCCAATTTGAAGCCTCCATCCTCTTTGTGCTTAGTATAGGGTGGGTGAGTGTCTTACGCTTGCGGAGGGGTGATGCGAGTTTCCTAACGTCATGCGCGCACCGACCGGCGTGTTCAACGAACACTCGGTGCTCGGACCGTATTATTGAGGACTTTATTGTTCGCTGGACACGGGGATGGGGTGGGGGGGCTACATTCAGATCGTTGCATGAGTTTAGACTGTTCATATTTGTCCATCGGCCACGGAGGTGCCCCGGGCCATGTGTTCAGCCTCCGTCCCGAGGGTGCAACCCGCGAAGCGGTTGCAGTGAGGCAGCCCTCCGCCGTAGTACCTCGCCGCACCCTTCTCCTCCCGGGCCGTCACGCGTGATCCCCGTCGTCACGCGTGACGCATCCGCTCGCGTGACTTGTGACACGCGCCGCATTGTCAGGGATGGCCTGCTCCCTCTCGGCAGCCTGTGCCCTTTACCATTGGCCTCTCAGTCGCGATCCAACTCTCCTAATGACCCGCAGGTGGAGGCCTGGTGCATCGCCAAGGACTCGGGAGACCAGGCGTTGACCGACCAGATGAGCGAGTACTACGAGCGGAAGTTCCGGGCGCTCAAAGAACGCGTCCGGCACATCGGCGAACAGAAACGGGAGGACCTCGAGGTCCTGGCCAACAAAGTGCGCGATTTGAAGACCGCCCGCCGGGACCTGCTCTCCCACGCGCGCGCGACGGTCCAGGCGCACAGCGCCCGCGCGCGCGACGACATCGCGCAGGCGTTCGCGGCGGCCCGCATCCAGGACTGGCTCCCCCCGCCGCCCCCGTGCGCCCTGGCGCACGTGGACCCCGTTGGCATCCAGGCGCTGGAGCAGTGCGTGCAGACGCTGCGGGCGGCGGTGGATCAGATGCAGGAGCTCGTGTCCGAGGGGGACGGGGACGTGCTTGTCCTCAGCGAACTGGGGGAGAAGGACCCGGTGTGGCGGCAGCAGATGGTGTTGCGGAAGCTGGGGACGGTGCTTGACGGGGTGGGCAAGCAGATGGAGCTGCGGATGGCGCAGGTCCGAGAGCAGGCGGCGATGGATCACGCGATGTTTCGGGCCCAGCAGGAGCTGGAGCTGGGCCTCACGTGGTGTGCCCTGCTGCCGTCCCCAGGGCCGTCCCCCCCCCCCCCCTCTCAAAGGCCCCGATGCAGACGTGTTATTGCATCGCCTGATTTCTCGGCCGACCCGTCTCACGGGCCAAAGGAGGGCCGAGATCGGTAAGACGAGACTTCGGACCATCGGTCTCGCACTGCCTCGTCCAGGCCTGACGGGAACAGCCGTTGGTGTTGCAGGTACACGGTGTACCTGACCAGGCCATTGCTGAAGGAGAACCCCCCCCCCTCCCCACAATCGGTCCCTAATCCCTCAACTTTCCGACCCCTTTGATAAAGTTTATTTTTTGCCTCCGGACAATCTGCAGACAATCTGCGGACAGTCTGCGGACTATCTGCGGACAATCTGCGGACAATCTGCGGACAATCTGCGGACAATCTGCGGACAATCTGCGGACAATCTGCAGACAATCTGCGGACAATCTGCGGACAATCTGCGGACAATCTGCAGACAATCTGCGGACAATCTGCGGACAATCTGCGGACAATCTGCGGACAATCTGCGGACAATCTGCGGACAATCTGCGGACAATCTGCGGACAATCTGCGGACAATCTGCGGACAATCTGCGGACAATCTGCGGACAATCTGCGGACAATCTGCGGACAATCTGCAGACAATCTGCGGACAATCTGCGGACAATCTGCGGACAATCTGCGGACAATCTGCAGACAACCTGCGGACAATCTGCGGACAATCTGCGGACAATCTGCGGACAATCTGCGGACAATCTGCGGACAATCTGCGGACAATCTGCGGACAATCTGCGGACAATCTGCAGACAATCTGCGGACAATCTGCGGACAATCTGCAGACAATCTGCAGACAATCTGCGGACAATCTGCGGACAATCTGCGGACAATCTGCGGACAATCTGCGGACAATCTGCGGACAATCTGCAGACAATCTGCGGACAATCTGCGGACAATCTCTGACGGCACCTCCAGCGCCGTATTCATGGCAATGCACTGTGAGAGTTCCCAGAGTGATCCCGGAGGGTGACGGCCGTCGTCGTCCTATGGCCAAAGTGACCGTCGTGGGCAAGCCATTTTTGGTACACAATTTTTTGGGTCCCAGTCCCCCCCTCACCCACCCCCCCTCCAATACTTCCCCTGCTCCTGCCCCCCACACCCCCTTCCACACCGCAGGGCCGAGGAGCAACTGGAAACCGAAATGAAGGCGGTGCTCGCCCAGTGCGCCGCCGACGCCGCGACTCTGAAGCAGGAGTTGATGGAGCGGCGGGAGGAGCAGGCGGCCCAAGCGGCGGAGGAGAAGGCGACCCAAACCGTCGGTGTGGGCAGTGGGCGGCTGGCCACCGGCGGGTGGGACGCGGTGGCGCCGGGGGCGTGCCCCGGGTGCGGCCGGGCGGAGGGCGCGGAGGGGCCCCCGGCGCCGGGGTCGCCTGCGGAGCGCGCCGCGCAGGCCAACGCCTGCATCGAGAAGGTCCTGGCGAACATGTCGCGAGAGCTGGAGGAGGAGGCGGAGGAGATGACGGCGGTGCTGGACCAGGTCCGCACGCACATGAAGACGAAGATGCGCCCGTCGGAGGCGCAGGCGGCCGCGAATCTGGAGGCGTGGCGGCAGAAGCACCTTGCGAAGATCGCCGAGCGGCAGCGGATTCTGGACGAGACCATGTACATTCTGCGGTCGACGCCGCTCGCTCCGATGATGCCCGGCGCCGGTGTGTACTGCCGAGGGGCTGGCGGGGCGGTGCTGCAGGGGTCGTGCAAGGCTCGGAGGCCATGATCGGGATACATGTCTAGTTTGCCTCAAGCTCGACATTTCGGGATGGGTGTCCACTTTGCCCCAAACTGATTATTGTGAAATGCATGTCCCATTTGCCGCAACTTTGATATGTCATGACGGATGTCAAGTTTTCCCCAAATCATTATGGTTGTCTATTTTGCCCCAAAATCGACATTTCAGGGTGGATGTCCCGGTTTTCTAAGCAGGACCCTTTGTTCGCGTCAAAAACAATCGATGACCAGCAATTTAGCGGCCAACGCCCGGCGGTCACACGGGCAACAATTGGCCATTACCGCCCAATTTCCTGCCTGTTGTGCTGATCTTGCTTCGAGCAACAAATGCATGACAGCTCATACATCACCATTCGGGGAAATCCAGCCGGTCCCGATGGCATTACCTCAAAGGATGCACGTGGCGCCCACAGGGCAAACGTGCTCTCACGCAGAACCGCGTCAGCACTTCGTGCACCGCCTGCAAACAACTGGACCCGGACCCCTGCACAGCCGCGGCGATGGATCTGGTGACGATGTGACCACCGCGGTGGTGACAATGTCACCGCGGTGGTGACATTGTCACCAGTGGTACCAATGTCGCTTCGGTGGTGCCAATGTCACCAGTCACAATGTCACCCGTGGTGACAATGTCACCGCGGTTGTGACACTGTTACCACGGTGGTGACATTGTCACGAGTGAGAGTGTCACTGGTGGTGACAATGACACCGGTGGTGACAGGGTCACCGCGGTGGTGACACTGTTACCGGTGGTAACAATGTCGCTGCGGTGGTGCCAATGGCACCAGCCATAATGTCACCGGTGGTGACAATGTCACCAATCATCGGCTGTGACAATATCACCGCGGTGGTGACATTGACGCGAGTCACAGTTCCACTGGTTGTGACAATGTCACCACGGTGGTGACATTCTCAGGAGTCACAGTGTCACTGGTGGTGAGAATGACACCGGTGGTGACTCACTGGTGGTGACAATGACACCGGTAGTGACAATGTCACCGCGGTGGTGACATTGTTACCGGTGGTAACAATGTCGCTGCGGTCGTGCCAATGTCACCAGCCACAATGTCATCCACCATTGGTGACAATGTCACCAATCATCGGTAGTGACAATGTAACCAGGGGTAGTGACATTGTCACGAGTCGCAGTTGTTATCGGTGGTGACAATGTCACCGCGGTGGTGACAATGTCACCGCGGTGGTGACAATGTCACCGCGGTGGTGACAATGTCACCAATCATCAATTGTGACAATGTGACCCTGGTTGTGACAATGTCACGGCGGTGGTGACAATGTCACCGCGGTGGTGACAATGTCACCGCGGTGGTGACAATGTCACCAATCATCAATTGTGACAATGTGACCCTGGTTGTGACAATGTCACGGCGGTGGTGACAATGTCACCGCGGTGGTGACAATGTCACCGCGGTGGTGACGATGGCACCAATCATCGGTGGTGACAATGTCACCACGGTGGTGACAACGTCACCAATCATCGGTGGTGACAATGTCACCAATGATCGGTTGTGACAATGTCACCGCGGTGGTGACAATGTCACCAATCATCAATTGTGACAATGTGACCCTGGTATTGACAATGTCACGGCGGTGGTGAGAATGTCACCAATCATTAATTGTGACAATGTGACCCTGGTTGTGACAATGTCACCGCGTTGGTGACAATGTCAGGGCGGTGGTGACAATGTCACCGCGGTGGTGACAATGTAACCGCAGTGGTGACAATGTCACCAATGATCGGTCGTGACAATGTCACTGCGGTGGTGACAATGTCACCAATGATCGGTTGTGACAATGTCACCGCGGTGGTGACAATGTCACCAGTCATCGGTGGTGACAATGACAGCAGTCATTGGTGGTGACAATGTCACCGCGGTGGTGACAATGTCACCAATCATCGGTTGTGACAATGTCACCGCGGTGGTGACAATGTCACCAATGATCGGTTGTGACAATGTCACCGCGGTGGTGACAATGTCACCAATGATCGGTTGTGATAATGTCACCACGGTGGTGACAAGGTCACCGCGGTGGTGACAATGTAACCGCGGTGGTGACAATGTCACCAATGATCGGTCGTGACAATGTCACTGCGGTGGTGACAATGTCACCAATGATCGGTTGTGACAATGTCACTGCGGTGGTGACAATGTCACCAATCATCGGTGGTGACAATATCACCAATCATCGGTGGTGACAATGTCACCAATGATCGGTGGTGACAATGTCACCGCGGTGGTGACAATGTCACCAATCATCGGTGGTCACAATGTCACCACGGTGGTGACAATGTCACCAATGATCGGTTGTGACAATGTCACCACGGTGGTGACAATGTCACCGCGGTGGTGACATTGTCACCGCGGTGCTGGCAATGTCACCAATCATCAGTGGTGACAATGTCACCGCGGTGGTGACAATGTCACCAATCATCGGTGGTCACAATGTCACCACGGTGGTGACAATGTCACCAATGATCGGTTGTGACAATGTCACCACGGTGGTGACAATGTCACCGCGGTGGTGACATTGTCACCGCGGTGCTGGCAATGTCACCAATCATCGGTGGTGACAATGTCACCGCGGTGGTGACAATGTCACCAATCATCGGTGGTCACAATGTCACCACGGTGGTGACAATGTCACCAATGATCGGTTTTGACAATGTCACCACGGTGGTGACAATGTCACCGCGGTGTCGACAATGTCACCGCGGTGCTGGCAATGTCACCAATCATCGGTTGTGACAATGTCACCGCGGTTGTGACAATGTCACCGCGGTGGTGACATTGTTATGAGTCACAGTGTCACTGGTGGTGACAACGACACCGGTGGTGCTAATTTCGCCGCGGTGGTCACAATGTCACCAATCATCAATTGTGACAATGTGACCCTGGTTGTGACAATGACACCGTTGGTGACAATGTCACCGCGGTAGTGACACTGTCACCAATCATCGGTGGTGACAATGTCACCGCGGTGGTGACAATGTCACCAATGATCGGTTGTGACAATGTCACCAATCATCAATTGTGACAATGTGACCCTGGTTGTGACAATGTCACCACGTTGGTGACAATGGCACCGCGGTGGTGACAATGTCACCAATGATCGGTCGTGACAATGTCACTGCGGTGGTGACAATGTCACCAATGATCGGTTGCGACAATGTCACCGCCGTGGTGACAATGTCACCGCCGTGGTGACAATGTCACCAGTCATCGGTGGTGACAATGTCACCGCGGTGGTGACAATGTCACCAATCATCGGTGGTGACAATGTCACTGTGGTTGCGACAATGTCACCAATGATCGGTTGTGACGATGTCACCGCGGTTGTGAAAATGTCACCAATGATCGGTGGTGACAATGTCACCAATGATCGGTTGTGACAATGTCACTGCGGTGGTGACAATGTCAGCAATGATCGGTTGTGACAATGTCATCGCGGTGGTGACCATGTCACCAAGCATCGGTGGTGACAATGCCACCGCGGTAGTGACAATGTCACCGCGATGGTGACAATGTCACCACGGTGATGACAATGTCACCAATCATCGGTGGTCACAATATCAGAGCGGTGGTGACAATGTCACCAATGATCGGTTGTGACAATGTCATCGCGGTGGTGACCATGTCACCAAGCATCGGTGGTGACAATGTCACCGCGGTAGTGACAATGTCACCGCGATGGTGACAATGTCACCACGGTGATGACAATGTCACCAATCATCGGTGGTCACAATATCACCGCGGCGTTGACAATGTCACCGCAGTGGTGACAATGTCACCAGTCATCGGTGTTTACAATGTCAGCAGTCATCGGTGGTGACAATGTCACCGCGATGTTGACAATGTCGCAAATCATCGGTTCTGACAATGTCACCGCGGTGGTGACAATGTCACCAATCATCGGTGGTGACAATGTCCCCGCGGTGTTGACAACGTCACCGCCGTGGTGACAATGTCAGCAGTCATCAGTGGTTACAATGTCACCGCGGTGGGGACAATGTCTTAAATCATCGGTTCTGACAATGTCACCGCGGTGGTGACAATGTCACCAATGATCGGTTGTGACAATGTCACTGCGGTGGTGACAATGTCACCGATGATCGGTTGTGACAATGTCACCGCGGTGGTGACAATGTCACCGCGGCGTTGACAATGTCACCGCGGCGTTGACAATGTCACCGCGGTGGTGACAATCTCACCAGTCATCGGCGTTTACAATGTCAGCAGTCATCGGTGGTGACAATGTCACCGCGATGGTGACAATGTCGCAAATCATCGGTTGTGACAATGTCACCGCGGTGGTGACAATGTCACCGATCATCGGTGGTGACAATGTCACCGCGGTGGTGACAATGTCACCAATGATTGGTTGTGACAATGTCACCAATCATCGGTGGTGACGAGGTCACCGCGGTGGTGACAATGTCACCAATGATCGATCGTGACAATGTCACTGCGGTGGTGACAATGTCACCAATGATCGGTTGTGACGCTGTCACCGCGGTGGTGACAATGTCACCAGTGATCGGTGGTGACAATGTCACCAATCATCGGCGCTGACAATGTCACCGCGGTGGTGACAATGTCACCAATGATCGGTTGTGACGCTGTCACCGCCGTGGTGATAATGTCACCAGTGATCGGTGGTGACAATGTCACCAATCATCGGCGCTGACAATGTCACCGCGGTGGTGACAATGTCACCAATGATCGGTTGTGACACTGTCACCGCGGTGGTGACAATGTCACCGCGGTGGTGACAATGTCACCAGTCATCGGTTGTTACAATGTCACCGCGATGGTGACAATGTTGCAAATCATCGGTTGTGAGAATGTCAGCGCGGTGATGACAAAGTCACCAATCATCGGTGGTGACAATGTCACCGCCGCGTTGACAATGTCACCGAGGTGGTGACAATGTCACCAGTCATCGGTGGTTACAATGTCAGCAGTCATCGGTGGTGACAATGTCACCGCGGTGGTGACAATGTCACCGATCATCGGTGGTGACAATGTCACCGCGGTGGTGACAATGTCACCAATGATTGGTTGTGACAATGTCACCAATCAGCGGTGGTGACGAGGTCACCGCGGTGGTGACAATGTCACCAATGATCAATCGTGACAATGTCACTGCGGTGGTGACAATGTCACCAATGATCAGTTGTGACACTGTCACCGCGGTGGTGACAATGTCACCGCCGTGGTGACAATGTCACCAGTAATCGGTGGTGACAATGTCACCAGTGATCGGTGGTGACAATGTCACCAATCATCGGCGGTGACAATGTCACCGCGGTGGTGACAATGTCACCAATGATCGGTGGTGACAATGTCAACGCGGTGGTGACAATGTCACCAATCATCGGTGGTGATAATGTCACTGCAGTGGTGACAATGTCACCAATGATCGGTTGTGACAATGTCACCGCGTGGTGACAATGTCAGCAATGATCGGTTGTGACAATGTCACTGCGGCGGTGACAATGTCACCGCGGTGGTGACAATGTTGCAAATCATGGGTTGTGAGAATGTCACCGCGGTGGTGACAATGTCACCAATCATCGGTGGTGACAATGTCACCGCGGCGTTGACAATATCACCGCCGTGGTGCCAATGTCACCAGTCATCGGTGGTTACAATGTCAGCAGTCATCGGTGTTGACGATGTCACCGCGGTGTTGACAATGTTACCAGTCATCGGTGTTTACAATGTCAGCAATCATCGCCGGTGACAATGTCACCGCGATGGTGACAATGTCACCAATCATCGGTGGTGACAATGTCAGCAATCATCGCCGGTGACAATGTCACCGCGATGGTGACAATGTCACCAATCATCGGTGGTGACAATGTAACCGCGGTGGTGACAATGTCACCAATCATCGGTGGTGACAATGTCACCGCGGCGTTGACAATGGCACCAGTCATCGGTGGTTACAATGTCAGCAGTCATCGTCGGTGACAATGTCAGAAATCATCGGTTGTGACAATGTCACCGCGTTGGTGACAATGTCACCAATCATCGGTGGTGACAATGTCACCGCGGTGGTGACAATGTCACCAATGATCGGTGGTGACAATCTCACCGCGGTGGTGACAATGTCACCAATGATCGGTTGTGACAATTCCACCGCGGTGGTGACAATGTCACCAATGATCGGTTGTGACAATATCACCGCGGCGTTGACAATGTCACCGCTGTGGTGACAATGTCACCAGTCATCGGTTGTCACAATGTCAGCAGTCATCGGTGGTGACAATGTCACCGCGGTGGTGACAATGTCACCAATCATCGGTTGTGACAATGTCACCGCGGTGGTGAAAATGTCACCAATCATTGGTGGTGACAATGTCACCACGGTGGTGACAATGTCACCAATGATCGGTTGTGACAATGTCACCGCGGTGGTGAAAATGTCACCAATGATCGGTGGTGACAATGTCACCGCGGTGGTGAAGATGTCACCAATGATCGGTGGTGACAATGTCACCGCGGTGGTGAAGATGTCACCAATGATCGGTGGTAACAATGTCACAAATGACCGGTGGTGACAATGTCACAAATGACCGGTGGTGACAACGTCACCGCGGGAGCGACCAAATGTCGGCCCCACTTCTCGCGACTGCAGCGCCCCGTCCCCAGCGGGGCCACCCCCCTGCCAGTGGTGACGCCGAGGCAGGGGAACGAAGAACCGCACGGGACCGCACGTTTCTGGCGTGTACGGCAGCAGCACTGCACACCCATGGGCTCGGGGGACACTTGCGGGGGCGTCAGGGATGTAATAACCGTGGGGGAGGGGGGAGGGGGGGGGGGGGGGGGCTGAAAGGGCGGGGGGGAGGGGGGTTTGGATGGGACTACCAGAAGGGCCTGATGGGTGCTGCATGGCTCCCCACGGGGCTTACGTGTCGCCCCATTGTAACCAAATGATCACCCGACCCCGGCCCAAAGGGTCTCCGGGGGTTCTCGGAAATCACCCCGAAAATCGCGCTTTTTTAACAAATCTAATGCCCGTGGGGCCCCTTCGACTCCTGCGGGGTTGGCCCCCGGTTTCCCTAACCCTCGCCCTAAACAAGTCTGACGGTGCCTCCTCCGGAAATCCGTTGCGTTGGACAACAAAAGCCTCACTTTTGAGCGTTCTGGGGCAAGGACAACCCCCCGGTCACGCCATCTCGCTCGAACTGCCCGCGGGTGAAGAGACTTTGCATGCGCGTTCCCATGCAGACACGTGCTCTTGTCGGGGGTGGGAGGGCGTTAATGGCCGCGCCGCGCGCGCGCGCCGCATCGCGTGCTCCCCCTCGGACGCGCGCTGGGCCGCGGGTAAGACCGGCTCCCAGGGCCCGCCTCGCCAACACACACCCTCCCGCAGGCGTTGACAACGATTTCCCACGGTCCCAGAGCCCGACCCACGCGCGCGCCAAGCCCTCGTCCAGTCCCCCGCGCCGCACGAAGGCGTCGCTCCTGAACGGGACGTGGGCCGGGACGCCGGCCAGCCCCAGCAGCCCCGGCCGCGTCAAGCAGCCGTCCTGGAACCTGCTGGACCGGCTGAGCCACGCGGGGGGGCTCGGCCTCCCGCGGGAACGCTCGTCCGTCTACTCCAACATTCCGGACGTCGGGAACGTGATGTCGCTGGCGTCGAAGCGGTCCGGGCGGCCGGGCCTGGCCCGGCCCCTGTCCTCCAGCTGCGGCAGCACCCAAAGCCTCAGAAGTCTGGGGCATCACGACCCGACGTTCGACCCGTTGCGGGACGCGTGGCGCGGCGCGCACACGTAGCCCTGTTCCTGTGCACAGCGCTGTCCTGAGGGGGGGGGGGGGGGGCGGGGGGCATGACGGACATCCTAGACCATCGCCCGTTGCCGGGGGATACCAATTCGGACGGGCGAACTTTGTCGGTGGACCACGAACCGCCGTTGGTTAACCGCACCCCCCCCGCCGTTGGTAACCCCCGCCGTTGGTTAGCGACCAGCCGCAGGCGTGACCAGCCATCCACTCATCTCCGTGGCAGAAGGACGGCCCTCATGACCTACATGACACGCCAGCGATCGTCCCGAACGTTCAGGACGATCGGCCTGACAACCGCCTGGAAACGGTCATTGTTGGATGGCCATAAAACGGGCTAAACGCCTCGAAGTCACACGAAACTTGTTTCAGATGATGCGCATTCGCTCAGCAGTCATTTTGGGCCACTCGGACGCCGGTTTTGAGCCACACTGACCCCACAAGACTCCGGCTGCGTGCTGCTGCTGCCTTCGAGAAGTGCAGAGCTGCTGCCGTAGCGAAGAGCCCTCCCTTTCCCGTCCGGCGCGGCCCTGCCCTGCAATCGGTCGCGCGCGTTTCCATGCGCCAGAGGGGCCAGCACAGGCCCAGAGAGTGCCTCACGCCCCAAGGGGCTGCGTCCTGTATCGGGTTCGGCACCGGACACACGCGGAGACACACGTTTTTTTTTTGAATTGTACAGCCACTTTAATGTCCGGACAGGGACACAGCCCTCAATCAGAGTGAAGTGTAAATACAAACGTGCTTGGCTCTCCACAGCATGGTTTTCAAAACAGTGTCAGCAGTCAGGAAAATGGAAACAACAACATGCCGTCTACACCTTTGCTCTACTGGCACCACTCCGGTCAGCTCACACACAAACACACACGCTCACACACATACAAAAACATCTCGCCGCTTTTCTTGGCACACACAACAGTTTGACAGCACCGCACTAACACATACCTCAAGGTTTTTAACTCACCATGGCCCACCCAGGCCTGTGGCAGAGGCATGGGTCCCACCGCTCAGCCAGTTTCAGTCTCAGCAAATTTTTGTTTCTGCTTTTTCATTTTGTTTTTTCCTGTTTTCAAATCCTTTTTTTTTACTTTCACTCGATCATTTGTCCATCTAATTTGTATCAACCAGCCTACAGATTCTTCTGTATCCAACTACTCAGCCTGCAGTCTTACTATCAGACTATTCAACTTTATCCCCGTCTTTTCAACCTTCTATGTCTGCCTGCACACTTCACAGTAGTTACGGATTTGTTCCACAATTGAGTAAGCCTTGGCTGATTTTATCCACACCATCACGTCTTACATCACAGCGCCTCCGTTCCTCCCCTTGATCCTGATTTTTTCCTGTCACGCCTCCACTTCTCTATGCAACCAACCAGGCACCCAAACGGGTGCGTGCCAAGGCAACCTCGCTCTCTTCAACCCTACCCATCCATGACAGGGCGAGTTCCGAGGTTCCTCCATGGCTACACGGTCCAAGCTTTTTTTTTAGATGCGAAATCTTAATTTTTAGCACTTATCTTATTTTTTAGCATAATGCATTGCTTTTGCCCGGAGTTTTGGCAGTATGCTTCATGTTGGCATGTCTTTTGGGCACAAGAACAAGGTCAACAAGGAGAGTGGGACATCGTACGGATCCGTGAAGCCCGCCGAATGGGATACCAGCAACATCCACCACGCAAGCTACGGACGCCACACAAGGCCACGCCCGCAGAGGAAGAGGCCACAGTCCCATTGACGGAGATGCGACCCACATCAGGTTTGTGTTGTTTGTGCCGGTATTCGAGACCCTAGGATGTATGGCAAGCATCAGACGAAGAATAATTCTTTGTATGCCAGCAGGGCCGGATAGGTGCAGAAATCGGGACCCCGGGACCTATGGCAAGCATCAGACTAAAAAGCAAAACTTCCTAGTATGCCAGCAAGGGCGGATAGGTGCAGAAATTTGGACTGCGGGACCTATGGCAAGCATCAGACTAAAAGGCAAAAATTCTTGGTATGCCAACAGCCTACAAGCCCCATCCCTTTCTCTGCATGACACAGGACGGCCTCAACGTGCCCAAAAGCAAGGACTGCCTGTCCACACAAGCAGTGTGTCGTGGTTGCTGAGTGGGGACCTCTTTTCAGACGCAGAGTGATCCAGCCAGGTTTTTTCTGCTCATTTCTTCTGCACTGCAAAGTGCCACCCACCTTCCTGTACATTGCTGCAGTGTCTGACAGCCATAGTCATCAACTCCTGGGACATTTGCATCCCAACACATCCGTTCCTGCATTGTATGCTCATTTTCTGGAGCTTTGGCAGTCTGCCCAGTCAGTCCCCAGTTCCAGATTCCTTGCTCAGATTTTGTTCACAGGGAGGTTTTTTCACAGTTTTTTTTTGCGCATTTCTTCTGCAGTGCATTGTGCCACCCACGTGCCTGTGCTGCAGTGTCTGCCAGCCATAGTGATCAACTCCTGAGAACCCTGCATTCAACACTTCCGTTCCTGCATTATATGCTCATTTTTTGCAGCCTTTGTTGTCTGCCCAGTCAGTCCCAACGTTCAGATTCCTTGCTCAAACTTTGTTTAGAGGCATTATTCGGTGCACAAAGCCGAGTGGCATTGCCTCGTAGAGGTTGTTTTCAACCACTACTCAGTGGGTGCACAATTTTGCCCATAATTTCATGCTCAAGTTTTGCTCGTTTCAAATATCTTCAGGTGCACACAGGGAGGGATGCTGCTTCTGTATTTGTTTGGCATTTCCAAAAATCCACGGCATTTTAGCCCTTCTCCACAAGGAAGGCGTCTTGTGCATCAGTTGCACAGTGGCATGTCCCGACGCCATCAAGTGGGTTACATCATCTTCACGTAATGTAGTGTGTACTGCAAAAGCACGTTCTGCAAGTGCTCAGCCATCTGCTCCGGTCTTGTTGGCATTCTTTACCGTTATTTGCTTTGTGCCTTGTTTTGCAGGGTTCGCCTCAGGAATGTGGATGATTCGTCCGGTGGGGTGCCCCTAGGAACTGCATTTCTGCCTCCCCTCCCCACCCCTGGCTTTGTGTTCTCTTAGTTTTACCAAAATCTCACTTTTTACCTGGCCATCTAAAAAAAAAGATTCTGCTTTTTTGACGTTTTTAAACATGCGAATGACTTTTTTTTTAGATTTTGGGTTTTGTTGGAATCTTATTTTTTAGTAGGGAATTTTTTTTTTTAGATGCGAAATCTTTTTTTTTAGATGCGAAATCTTTTTTTTTAGATGCTTTTGCTCATTTTTTAGCTGTTTTTGCTCATTTTTTAGCTGTTTTGACTTAAATTTTAGTACTTTTCTTAAATTTTAGCGCATCTAAAAAAAAAGATTTCGCATCAAAAAAAAAAGATTATCCCTGGCTACACCCCTCACATAGTGCTAGTTTCAGCCCTAGGGGAAAACACAACAGGCTCAAGGCAGTGACAAACAGCAAAGAGTAGGAATCAGGCGGTGCAGTTCAAAACATAAGTTATGTGACTGCTGATCACCAGGGCTCACAATCCGCCGAGCAGGTGTGTGCCATAGACAGTAACACATCTGATGCTAACTGCCAGGCAGGCGCTGTTTGAAGAGGGCCCGAAGGCACTCACTGTAGTCGCCCTGATAGGATAGAGACTGCGTGACAAAGCAGTGCAAAAAAGATAGAGTCTCCACAAAACCAGAATAAGGGAGGTGGTGGTGTGTGGATTCTTGCTGGATATCACCACAAAAGCTTGGTACGGTGCAGATAAAACAAGCAAAGGCATAAGAGTGGGCATATGTATTTATAACGATATGCAAAATGCGCTTGCGCTTGTAAAATCCCTCACTGACTGTGGTGTGCAGAAAACAGCCGTGCACTGCACAAGCAGTTATGAAAACTGCCACAAGCAGGCGAAAATTGAAAGTAGAGCGTGACTCAATACCATAAATGAGGTGGATTAATGTTTGCTTTTATCAAAACGGAGACGCGCGAGCGAAAACGAATTTGACATGCAAATCATTGCGATGAGATGCTGCTGGGTATTTACTGCACAACACAATTCTGCGTTTTGGGAGGCGGCTGCTCTGGCGTTGGTGGTGCTGCTGTGATCTTGGGTCGGAGGCAGCGGCGGCACTCGGTTCTTGCGGCGAAGTTGAGGTAGCGGCACGGGCAGCGCCAATCTTGGTGTCGGCGACCAAGCTGATCCACACTGTGGACGATGAAGATGCCTTCATAGGGTGGCGCCGTAAGAGTGTTCCTTGACTCGTTCTGGACTGAAGCAGAGGTTGTATATGCTGCTTCCAGACAACAAGCTACTACATTCTTGGGCTGTGGTGAACTCAGCACGGGTATAGACCTTGGGAACTCAGTGTACTTGGTCCTCGTGAGCTGCGGCGGACTCTTTAGTTCTCCATTGGTCGGTGGCGAAGATGTGGACTCAGAGATTTCATCGTGTGACGGCGTTGTGGCTTGCGGCTGGCACTCAGCTTGGTCAGTTGGCAGCGGCGGAAACTTAATGAGGTCGTACGGCTCAAACTGGCTAGAGGAGTCGCTGAAGGGTGGTGCGGTGACGAACCTGCCAACTGAGGTGTTAGGCATAAAGTGGCGCAGAGTAACAACGCGGTACCTCTTCTTTCCAATAAGTCTGGAGCGACGTTTGCTTTTACGGTGGCGAACTGCTGGTTGTCGTGTTGGCTTGAATTTTGGCTGTAGAGTGGATTGATGAATAAAGTTTACGAAGGCCGTGAAGCAGGTGATCAAGGCGGTGACAGTTAGCGCATCGTTCGAAGGAGGTCGTTCAGGTGACGGTTCTTCGAACCCTTCACTTTCTGAGTGTCGTCGCTGCAGTTGAGACTGTCGGCGCTGTAGCTCCTCTGGTTGCGGGCCTTGGTCATGGTTGTAGAACTGTTGGACAGTCGGAAACTCCACAGGACTTAAGTCAGCTGGACGAGGAAACAGGTGCAAACGGCGTAGTAGCTGTTGCGTGTTACAGTGGTTCGTTATTCGTGCTTTCAGGGACACAGAGAACTGCATGATAGCTGTTTCGATCATCGCTGCGATAGATACATCTTCTGGCGCTGTCGGCGCTACAGCACAGCGGGCTGGATTGAAGTAGATCACTGGTGATCGAACTCGTTCAGGAATCGTTATATCAGACATTTTAATGAGAAATCGAAAAAAAATAGACATTCAGAAAGTGACGCGGAGACACACGTTGACACTCAGGGTACACACGGAAAGCCCGCGGAACAGGAGAGGCATGTTGGCCCCAGGGCTTTTTTTTTTACAGCGCAGCACCTCTGGGGGTGGGGCGGGGTCCCAAACCACCCACTCACCCCCCCCCTCCCTTTGGACCCACCCACCCACCCACCCAGCCACCCCCCCTCCACTTAACATATTGGGCCAAATTTTCCTCCGGACCTTTGGCCGATCAAAAATTTCCTCTGGTGCCTTCAGTGCCAATTGGTTTAGACCAAAATTTTTCTTCGGCGCCTCTAAAACCTCAGCACCACTTGGGGGGGCTGCCCCCCCCACCCCCCCAGACTCACCCATCCACCCTGCCTC